>ML243051.1:0-120473 GCA_005239495.1 Nicotiana undulata
GGTCCCATAGAGAGCTGCTTGGCGCAGTCTTGCTAAAACGCGAATATCTCTCTACTCCTATGTCGTATCGATGAACGGTTTAATGCGTTGGAAGCTGCACTCATAGATCTTCAGTTTGGTAGGTAGATCATCCCCTATTTCTAAGTACATAGGGAGAAAATATCAGTTACATTTGACCTAATGTTAAGCACATTATGAGTGTAACTTGTGAAGACCTTTGCCAACTTTTGTTCCACCACTTGCTTGATTTCAAAACGTACAACACAACTATCATACGATAAAAATTAACTCATATCATAACCTCCTTATCATGTAATGAACCATAGTCTCACCCTAAAGTACATGTTATAACATTCCAAACTCGTCGACTTTCGACGAAACTTATTTTCTTCAATTGGTTTAGCTTCTAAGCTTTCCAACCCTCTTGGTACTCGTTATTCATGATCTTAAATATTTGTAACCTCCAAAGTAACATGATTAACTTATTTTATATTCCATCAAATAGAATCTTATTTCTGAGCTTACATCAATTGACTTACGATGTACTCTCACGTACGAAAACATGGGGTGTAACAACGGACTCGAGGGTATACCTCAAGAGTGAGCAGTATTGAAGCAAGTTCGGGCTCGAAGAACATGGAGACTAAGGATTGAGATCAGGCTAAATCGACATAGAAGTAACAAAATCACAAGATATCCGCAATCGACCACCAATCTCTGTGATAATCTCGTAACAGGCAGAACCATTAATAGTTATTGATATCAATCATGTATTTTACTTCCAAAATTAGAGTTATACCTTATTTAGGATTCCTCTACTATATAAGGAGGAGCCCTGTTCACTTGTAACACATTATCATACACAAATTCTCATCTACACGACTACTGAGAAACACAAAGCACTCTCCTCTTTTACTCGCTCTCAATTCTTTACTGTTCTTATTGTTATTATTATTCTTGTTGTTCTTACTGTTCTTGAAATTTGCTCAGAAGCCTAATCCAGATCGAGGTCGATAACTTACAATTACACTGGTTTTATCCATTTCAATCATTTAATTCCTTTATTTATTTATTTACTTATCAATTGGCATTGAATTAGATCATGTATTCTTATAACCACATTACAAGTTTAATTGTTACTCGTATTTAAGGGTAAACAGTGTGGCGCCCATCATGGGGCTAAGGATAATAGTGATTTTTCAGTGTTAATTCTGACATAACACACTATTTTACGCTTGTTTCTTATCAAGAATTTCGTTTTCAGGAAAAATAATGTCAAACTCACAAAACACGGCTACACATGGTGACAACGGTCTTGGACTCCACAGAGAGAACGAGAATATTATCGCTCCAGGAATCGAGGTGCCACAAGCAGACCTTGGAGGAGCACCACCCGTCAATCCGGTCAATGTCGGTTTGCATGTTTATCTGAATGCGAATTTAAGCGTGGACCCCGATGGAAGCGTACACAAAGAGGGTCGAACTAACGGTCGAGGTATTCAGGGCAGAGGATATGAAGGTATCAGTCTCCAAGTTTTATTTGAAATGTTACAAGGCCAATAGAACGCCATTGCTCAGTTGCGAGCCAGTGCCTGAAAGGTCGGGTGACAATACATCGAACAAGAGGTTACTTGTCGTACCGAGCCAGTGCCTGAAAGGTCAGGTGACAATACGTCGACAACGGACACTACTATAATGAGAATTATTGAGGAGCTTACTAAGAGAATATAATTGGGAGAGAAGAAAATTAAGGCCAACGATAAGAAGGTGGAAACCTACAACTCTCGAGTTGATCAGATACCGGGGGCACCACCGATCTTAAAAGGATTGGACTCTAAGAAAACCATTCCCCCAAGTGCGGCTCCGAAGCTCATTCCAAAGAACTTCAGGATGCCCAATATACCTAAATACAACGGGACCTCGGACCCCAATGAGCACGTTACCTCTTATACATGTGCCATAAAAGGAAATGATTTGGAAGACGATGAAATCGAGATAGTATTGCTAAAGAAGTTCGGAGAAACCCTGTAGAAAGGAGCTATGATTTGGTATCACAACTTGTCGCCAAATTCTATCGACTCGTTCGACATGTTAGCTGATTCATTTGTAAAAGCACACGCTGATGAAATAAAGGTTGCAACGAGAAAATCAAATCTCTTCAAAGCGAAGCAGGGGGATAACGAGATGCTAATAGAGTTTGTATCTCAATTACAAATGGAACGTATGGAATTACCACCAGTTACCCACGATTGGGCAGTTCAAGATTTCACCCAAGGGTTAAACGAGCGGAGTTCGATCGCATCATGCCAACTGAAGTAGAATTTTATAGAGTACCCGGCTGTGACTTGGGCAAATGTTCACAACCGATATCCGTCGAAGATTAGATTCGAGGACGAACAACTAGGAGCCCCCTCAGGTTCTGTGCATCCTAACCGGTCAACAGGTAATTGGAGAAAGAAGTACATCGAATACATGAAGAACGGGAAGTTACCATCAGATCCCAAAGAATCGAGGACCTTACGGACTAAGGTCGCTCGATTCACATTAGACGAAGACGGAATGCTATACAGGAGGACGTTGGATTGTCCATTGGCAGTATGCTTGGGGCCGGGAGATACTGACTATGTTTTGTGAGAAATCCACGAAGCCACTTGTAGAAACCATTCTGGCGCCGAGTCACTAGTTTGAAAGGTCATCAGAGCAGGATACTATTGGGATAGCATGGAAAAAGACTCTAAGGAGTTCGTTCGAAGATGTGACAAATGTCAAAGGTTTGCACCAATGATTCACTAGCCCGGTGAACAACTTTATTCGGTCCTATCCCCATGGCCATTCATGAAATGGGGAATGGACATCATCCGTCCTCTGCCATCGGCCCTAGGTAAAGCTAAATTCATATTATTTATGACTAACTATTTCTCTGATTGGGTTGAAGCACAGGCCTTCGAAAAAGTTAGAGAAAAAGAAGTTATCCACTTTTTATGGAATCACATTGGAGGTCGATTCGGGACCTGCAGAAATAGTGTGTGATAATGGCAAAGAGTTCATCGGCAGTAAAGTAAATAGTATGAATTTAGCAAATAGTGTGTGATAATGGTAAAGAGTTCACAGGCCTTCGAAAAAGTCAGATAAAAAGAAGTGATCGACTATATATGGAATCACATTGCATGTCGATTCGGGATACCTGCGGAAATAGTGTGATAATGGCAAAGAGTTCATCGGCAGTAAAGTAACGAAATTCCTTGAAGACCACAAAATAAAGAGGATACTATCGACGCCATATCACCCTAGCGGGAACGGACAAGCCGAATCAACGAATAAGTCTATCATCCAAAACTTGAAGAAAAGGCTAAACGAAGCCAAAGGGAAGTGGAGAGAAAAATTGCCCAAGGTTCTTTTGGGCATATCGGACGACATCAAAGTCCAGTACCGGAGCAACTCCGTTTTATTTAGTATATGGCTCTGAGGCCTTGATACCGGTCGAAGTCGGGGAGCCTAGCACTAGGTTTTGACATGCAACGGAGGAATCGAATCACGAGGCCATGAATACCAGTCTTGAGTTGTTAGATAAAATACGAGAAGCGGCATTCTTTCGAATGGCCGCACAAAAACAACGAATCGAGAGATATTACAACAGAAGAACCAATCTTCAATACTTCAATGTTTGGGACATAGTCTTAAGAAAAATCACCATCAGTACTCGAGACCCTAATGAAAGGAAACTTGGTCCTAACTGGGAAGGACCCTATCAAATCCTCGACATAGTCGGGAAATGATCTTACAAGCTCGGAACAATGAATGGCGAGCCATCGTCGAATAATTGGAACATATCACTCCTCAGGTGGTACTATTGCTAAGGTATGGTTTTCTCCTTTTTCATTTACTTAAATTCGAAACTAACCTATTGCAGGTATCCGATCCTAGAAATCGAGACTTGAGGTTTTAAAGTACGTGTTGCACTCTTATTCCCTTAGAGCGGTTTTTATCCCGAATGGGTTTTTCCAGCGAGGTTTTTAAGGAGGCAACTATGTGCTACCTGAGGATAATTCAATAGTATCCAAGGCTTCTTTGCAATCAACCTCGAATACTGGGGGGCATCACCCTCAGATGTTATGTATCAATAGGTCTCGATAGGAAGAATTTTGTAATGGGCCAATCTGTCGAATGAACCGTGTCCATATATATTAGTTGAGTCCCGAAAACAAAACATGTACGCATGTGTGAATAATACATATAAGCACTCTCTTTTCTCGAACATCTCATGATTGAAATAGAATTTATATTATACAAGTCACGTACTGACGATTTTGATCTATTGTACAGAACTTACACTTGTGAAAAAGGGCTCAAGGGCCAAGTCACAAGCATACCTCGAACACTCATGGACTACCTACTCGATATATCTAAGTGGAAATCATAAGACCTCAAAGAGGCACCCGTCGATATATAGGCCAAGGCCATCACACTCGGGATAATTCGAAATGTTATCGGGAAACAAGTCCAAGAGACATACCCGAAGGCTACGGCCATATTAAAGACTACGGTCATATAAAAGGCTATGGCCGAAATAATGCGGCTTGGAGACGTCCGACTTCCGCCATAAACCAAAGACCATCAAATACATTGAAAACTCGGTTAAATAAGGCTACCCTCGGCAAAGGAAATAAAAGGGGCTTTGATAAAATCAGTCCTCGATAATCTAATAGATTCAAAAATATCAACCTTCGAAAAAACCTCAAGGGGTATCAAAATATCTTAACACAAACGAGTTAAGAAAAAATTGGGTTCCGATCGTTGAACCCTAAAAAAGCAATAGGTACAAAAAACACATGCTAAGGCATAAAGAAATTATCACTAAGTCTTTTAGCCGAAAAGGGAAAAATGATAGCCGTTTTTAGAGGCCAAATTGGCCCAACCTAAATAGCCTAAGGGTCGATATAAAGATCCTAAGGGCCAATATAAAAGAGCCTCAAAGCCTATCTAATAAGCCTAAGCGACATTACAGTTAGAGTTCGAGACCTAGTTCTCACTCGATTCGAACCCAAGGGTTCAGTTATTCCGAGCACAAACAAATGATAACTACAGATTCACCTGAAGGATATATCGGTGAGCTCAAAATACTTAACAACCCTATGATGGACACCTAAGGGTTCACTTAATCCTAAAACTCAATATTCATTCGAATCTGGTTATTAAAAGATAATTCGTTGGTCAATTAGATAGAGGCATTGCCGAGATAAGGTCTCGAAGAAGTTTCAAACTCGGGACTTGCCCTCGTAACTCGTGGACTTGACTTCGTAAAAACGAAAAGCCTAAGGGTTTAATCTGATCCCGAGATGGATTACAACAATAAAAATTTATTAGCGAAGGCAAATAAACATACGAAAGCATAAAGGCATCAAAGGAAAGCTTTCTATTATTGAAAATACCGTACAAAGGGCCGGTCAAAGCCTTACAAAAGAAAAAGGAAAAAGAAGTTACAATCTAATTATGATTGGGGCTAGCCCCCTCAAGACCGGTTTCTTCCAGAGAGGCTTCTCCAGGGGCGACTTCTTCGGAGGCCTCATCTCCCTCACCCTCGGAACCGCTAACAGATCCTTCATCATCAGAGAGCAAGGTTGCGGCCTCATCCTCCAAAGTTTTCGCTTTCTCGATATCAGCCCATAGGTCGAAACCACGAGCGTGTACCTCTTCGACAACCTCTCACCGAGATTGATGCCTAGCATGAGCGAGATTACGTGATAATCTAATCTCAGCAGAAGCAGAGATCTCATGTGCCCGAAGATTGGCAGCCTCGACATCATCTCGATAAGAGTACACAAGAGCCTCCGACTCAGCTTTAGTTTTTGCAAGCTCGGCTTCAACCTCCTCGATCTTCCGGGATCGAGCAATAATTTCATCCTTCACACTCTGGAGTTGGCTCTCCGCTGAAGATAATTGGGCTCAAAGTGCATCCTTCTCCGAGGCAAGACGCTCCATGTGCTGTCCCCATCCTAGAGTTTCAACCTCCTTCATCTTGGCCTCTTCTCGAAACTACAACACTAGTTCGCCCTTCTGGTGAAACTACAAGACCGAAGGGTTCATCGCCACGTTTGAACTAAAAGTTTCAAGAAATTATGTTACCTTCTCGATGAGCTCGGTCTGATCATGACGAACTCTCGTAAGTTCGGCTCGAAAGGTTGAAATTTCTTCCTCATTTAGAACGTAAAAGAATTTGAGGTCATCCATCTCCTTTACGAGCTTCGTGAGATCGGCTTCACATCGGGTCAGCTCCGCCTAAGATTTGAAAGATGCCTCTCGATGAAGCACCATAGATGTGAGCATAAGTAAGAAGGAATAAATACTTACCTATTTCAAGAAACGCTGAGCTTCATTGAAAATTAATGACGCGTCTGGTTCAGGACCGTCCTCGATCCCGGCGAATCACTCTCAAAATATGTTGCTCCTTTCATGGGCCAGCTCTGCTCCAGGGGTTCTCATAGCCCGAGCATCTCGGATTTGCCTTTCGAAAAATGAAGGAGCAAACGGTGAATCATCTAATTTATTTCCCCAAGCGAATCGCTTAGGGAACTCTCCTCTCTTCGAAGGGCCTCAGAGCTGGACCTTTCGGGAACATCCGCCAATCTTTCGCCACATCAAGGCGCACTCTTATCGCCCGATGGCTCGGGGACTCCGCTCGGACCTCCCTCCGATATTTCTTCAATTCGAGAATGAACCAACTCGGCCACCACTAGCTCAGCAATATCGGGAGCTTCGGCACCTCCCCCCTCTGAAACTATCAACAAGCAGTCATCATCTTCTTATGTTGCTTCATCCTTTTTATGACGTTTTTGGGCCATATCAGCAGGTAAAGCGGCAGGATCGATCCTCGATTTCTGGGCCTTACTCTTCTTGGGCTTCCGGGTTCCAAGGGGCGAGGCCCTGCACCTTTTTTTCTCTTTGGGTGGTTGTGGAACCCCCTCTTTGCCAGGTGGAGGTGGCCTCATGATTACATTTTCTCAAAGGCCTACATATAAAGAAGACTAAGTTAAAAAAGGCGATTTTATTATAGAAAGACATCGACGTATAGACAGAAGGACTCACCATGATTATGAGCTTCCCACCGACTCTGGCCAGATCTAGCCAGCAATGCTCCGAATCTGAAGAAGTGGAGGCTAGTAAGCGAACCCAACGTTCGAGATCCGGAATAGCACCGGGGAACCAAGCAGAAACTGCACCACGAAATGGAACTTAGATAGGGAAAGGAAATCAATCGAACAAGAAAACAAACACCATCAATGAAAATCAGACTTGCGTTTCATATTCCATACCTCGGGGAATGTCATCTTCTCGGCAGGAATCAAATCGGAGGTCTGATTCTAACGAACCGACCCATCCAGCCCCGATCCTTGTCCTCATATATGCTCGAGAACAATGTTTTCGTAGCCCTATGTAGGAGGTTTATTAAATCACCTCGGTAAAGCCGAGGACTGTACAACCTGATTAGATGGTCGAGGGTGAAAGGCATCCGCTCTACTTTGCTCGAAAAGAATCTGAGAAGGATCACGATGCACCAAAATAAAGGGTAGATCTACCCCAGGGTCACTCGATATTGGCGGCAAAAATCGAGTATGACCGGGTCCACGGGCCCCAATGTGAAAGGGTAAGTGCAAACACTCAGAAACCCTTTCACATGGGTGATGATATCCTCCTCAGGGGATGGAATCACCACTTGTTTGTTGCTCTAATTGCAGTCCATTTTTACTTGCTCGAGATCGTCTTCAGATATCGAGCATTTGTAACGGGACACGGGCTCACGCCGACCGGGAACTGAAGGGGTCCTGTCTACTTTAAACTCATAAGTAAGTTCACACGGCCCAGGCACACACTCCTCAACGCGCGGCTCCACCGGCAATTTGTCGTCGGCCGGCCTCGAAGAGGAGGCCCCTCCCTTCTGCGGCAATGTTTTGGAAGTCTTAGCCAGTGATATATGTGAAGAAAGCGGAAGGTAAGTGTAAGGTTGGCGGAAAAAGGAAAGAAGAATTTGGAAGTTGAGAGATTTAATCAAAGCAGAGGCGAAGTTTAAAACAAAGTAAAGTTTGAAATCAACTGAAGATGTGGTATTTATAGGTTCAAAACGACGGTTCGATGTCACTAGTGAGCGACCAGCAACTAACATACATTGATGGTTTTTGGGAACCAAACCGACAGGACATTTCAGTCACATCCATCTCTTACGTCATGGAGATGACGTCATGATCGAGGTATCAAGGAATCGAGGCTCAAATCGTTTCTTATCATTTCATTCTAAGAAATGTAGGGACTATCTGTATACGGTAAAAATCGAGGATACCTGATTTTAAAGGCTCGAGGGTATGCCTCGAGATGTAGCCGGGATCGAAGCAAGTTCGGGATCGAAGAACATGGAGACTAAGGGATCGAAATCTGGCTAAATCGACACCGAAGTAACAGAATCACGAGATATCCGCAATGGACCACTGATCTCGGCGAGAATCTCAGAACTGACAGAATCATTAATAGTTATTGATATCAATCGTGTATTTTACTTCCGAAATTAGAGTTGTACCTTATTTAGGATTCTTATACTATATAAAGAGGATCCCTATTGACTTGTAACATATTATCATACACAAATTATCATCTACGCGACTACTGAGAAATACAAAGCACTCTGTTCTTTTATTCGCTCTCAATTCTTTACTGTTCTTATTGTTCGTATTATTCTTGTTGTTCTTGGCATTTGATCTCGAGCTTAATCCAGATCGAGCTTGATAACTTACAATTACACTAGCTTGATCCATTTCAATCGTTGAATTCCTTTATTTATTTATCGACTTATCAATTTGCATTGAATTAGATCAGGTATCCTTATGATCATATTATAAATTTAATTTTTACTCGTATTTCGGGTAAACAAAAACTCAAACAATTCGATCGAAAAGTTCCACTTTAGAATGAACGCTTTTTATCAAACAAAATTTCATTTTTAGGGCTCCCATTAAAAATTATTAATGATGAAGGAATGTTACTCCACAATAATTGTCAGTGATGTAAATTTATTCAATATAATTAAATATTCTTTTTTATTTTTCTTTAGATGTGGAGTCAATAGTGATGTATATTTCATCATGTGTTGTATATTTACGGGCCAAAGTGCCAGCACATTACCATGAAATGAATGGTCCTCGATACTTTGCCCTTCGTTCTACCTTTCTGTAAAACCTTCCACGTAGAACTCAAATTATTCTTCCGGCAAGCTGATGATACATTAATCTGAAAAAGTAAGAATTGACAAATGACAATAACAATTTCAAGTGTATCATTTACAGACTGGATGAATTAAATTTTTTTATTAGACTGGCAGTCGGCAGATATGTAATATGAGTAATGCATGTTTCCCGCCATGCTCTGTGACTTCTTGGATGCGCTTCATTACGTCCTAGAAAGTTTCGCAACGCCTAGCGTCATGGATGGCTTCGTGATCTTGGCTGCGCCAAGTGACAAGCGCATGTGCTTATGTCGCCCCACCAATAGCCCTCGCCAGAGCTTAGCCACAGACAATGCCAACAGCACCGTGTGCGTAGACAACGCCGCGCGCGCAAACCGTGATGCCAAAGACAAGGTTGCTGACAACGAACCTATTTCTACCTTGTAGAAAAATAAGTCATTTTCATTATAAATGTAGAGTTTTATTTCATGTACTTCCATTAAGTTCCTCTAGCTTAGTTAGGCCAAGTCTTGTAACTTTGGTTTATGTTTTTTGAGCCTTATTAGGCGTGATCAAGTAATCAATCTTTTTAGCAAGCAAACAATTCTCTTTACTGGTGTCTTTCCCTCTCGACACCGTATTTCTTTTGTGCAATAACTTTCATTAATGCAATTAAGCTTTCTTTCATTTTCAATTCTCAACATTGATTTTCCCGTACGGCACTGACAATCTCGTCTAGCGTACAGGGGAACTTAGTTGGCGTACCGTAACTATACTGAAATCGGTTGTTTAGCCTTGCTACGTCCTTCCTAAGAATCTTACGAAAACGCTGGGTAACAGTATAGTGTAGATGCTATATATTCCGTGAAAAGTTCCAATTTCTTAACTTTCCCATACCAAGACATGATGCTTCCATCACTTACCATAAATTTCTTTTTATATCTTTTGTTTTTCTTGTCTTTTCCAAGTTGTAGTACATTTTCTGTGGAAGATAGATTCTAGTTCATCCCAGATACACTCCCTCATAATAAACGAGAATGAGGTATTAGTGAGAACCAGAAAAATCCAATGATTTGTACGAGCACTTTTTCATGTAAAACATTTTTTGACTAAAACATTTATATCATGTCAAACGCACCTTAAATCTTGCATTTTGTTATTTGCGACTTGTATAACCGTTTGAATTCGAAAACTATATTTTGCAAAATTGTTATTTATTTAAATTGGTATTGTTGCAACCGAAAGAGAAACAACCTGATTGATCTTAAGCGTTTCGATGGTTTGAGACTTATAGAATAAGCTTTGTGTCCTAACCAGATGTCGTGGGGCCTTTAAATTCTCCTCGAGAGAGGAGAAAGAAAGACTCTATTGTCTGGGAATACGAGGACAAATTACCCGACGAATAATAGGTACCCACACCCCAGGCAGAGTTAGTGAGCCATGTAATAGGCGACCATTCGCGCGGTTCGGGGGCACTTGAGTTAGCCGCCGGCGCCCGACAGCGTCCTGACCTCCATCAAATTTTTGGGCCAATTCCCCCTTCGTACTACCAAAAATGGTAGCTTCATATGATGTATTATGACTTGAGTGTATGGTCGGTTTTATTTTTCAAGTGGTTCAATATTGATTTGGAAGAATTTTCAAAGCTTTAAGTTAGAAAGGTTGACCAAGGTTTGACTTTTGGCTAAACTTACTCGGAATCGAGTTTTTATGGTTCCGATGGGTTCGTATAACGAATTTGAACTTGTATGTATGTTCGGATTTGTATTTGGATGTGTAAAAAGATTCGACACTATTTGTCTAAAATTGGCAATTTGAAAAACTTAAGAGTTCATAAGTTTGACCGAGAGTTGATTTTGATGTTATTGGACTCCAATTGGTGTTGACTTTGAATAGGTCTATATAGTTTAATTGAACTTGTGTGCAATGTTTGGAAGTAATCTGAAGTATTTAAGTGTGATTCAGACACTCTTTTGAAATAACAAAAATTTAACAACTTAAGAAATTTTGATTCGGTTTGAGTCTCGATTCTTTGTTGTGATGTTCCCATGGGTGTTTTGAGGCTTTGAATAAGTTTGAGTAATGTATTAGTACTTGTTGGTATAGTTGGATGGGGCCCCGAGGTGTGTTTTGGATCATTGGTTGAGAAACTAGTTAAGTTAAGGATTTGACATTTGACCATGGTCAATATCGGGTCAAGATGACCTCTTTTCAGTGTTTTGAATGCGCGAAAACGTTTGTAGTGTATTTAACGATTGAAATGCATATATGGTTTGTTTTGGGAGGTTCTAATGAGTTTTGGGTGCTAAAACGAAGATTTTCTTATTGTTGATTGTTTTTGGGTATAATTAATTACGAAAATACCACTTATGTCCCTCAAATATTTTTCTAACTTCCTTTCAAACTTCAAAACTTCATATTTCTCTCATTTTAGGCCAAATTAGGTGATTCAAAAGGCTATCTTGAGTGTAATCTTGCAAGGATTATTTTGCGCTTATCCAATATGAGCTTTGGAGTCATGTAGGATCTGATTCGAGCTATAACAACGGCTATATTTTTTAACTTGTTCCAGAATTTTATTATTTTTTCTCACATGGTTTTGGAGCTCGTATTTGAGCTTTTTGGAGGGAATTTTCACATTTTGAATTGGGGTAAGTATTTATGACTCGGAAGAATTTGTATTTCATGATTCCAACCTTGAATTTAGTGATTGTTTGATGAAACAAATTGAAGAAATTGTTGATTTTAGAAAGAACTTTTCTAGAACATAAATTGATGATTTGAAGGCTGATTTGAGGTCGGAATTGGACGAAATTGGTATGGTATAACTCATATTGGAATGGGCGTTCGAAATTTTTGAGTTTTGTCGGGTTCCGAGGTACGAGGTCAGGTTAACCTTTTGATATTAGTTAAAGATCGAAGCTTTATTATTTAGAATCATTTCCTATGGATGTTATTTATGATATTAAATTATTTTGGCAATATTCGAGCCGCCCGGAGGTTGTTTCACGTGGCAAGTTATTCTTAGAGTATTGATTTAGCTTATTTGAGGTAAGTGTCTTGCCTACCTTTGTTGAGGGAATTTTTTCTAATAAAATTATATTATTTGCTACATGTGGGGGTAATCTATATGCGAGGTGACTAGCATATATGCATGTGTCAGGGCTTTCATGCATGGGAGGCAGAAATTTATGCTCTTCTGTACATTGATGAACTTTATGATTCAATTGCCTTAGGTGTTACTTGATTCACGAGCTAATATGAATACGAATTTCAAAGCTAGAGTTCGTGCTTTAGCCTATTACTTTTTGATTAAATTTAATGGACTATTTGTAAAACTATTGATGTGCAAATTTGATCGTAACTATACCTAAATCACGAATATATTGCTACGACAGTCATTATTGAGATACTTGGGTTCCATAATTGAGTTGAAGATCACTTTTGAGGTTTGTTGAGATACTCAAGAAATGGGGTTCTTGAAGTCTATTGAATTTACCTAATTGTGCAAGAATCGTGATTCTCATCCACATGGTGTATTTTGCTTAACCACTCTTCTTGAAGTTATTCGTGCTTCCTTCTTTGCTTGTTGCTTACCTGCATTTCTCTTGGTTTACCCACCCGTGTGCCTCCTAATTTCGTAAAGTCCTCAGAGCATGTGCGATTTATTCAGGATCCATGTCAATAAAGAAGTCAGTCCCTTATTCTTTATTTTATGTTAAAAGGTTTGTTGATGTATATATATGCTTGGTAAGGAAGAGTGTAAAACACGAAGGGTGATGTCGTGTCATTGTTATATATTATCATGTGAGGAAGAGTCTAAAGCACGAAGAGTGATCCCGTGCCATTTCATATACATCATTATGCTCGAAAGATAATGCAATGCTATTTCATTTACATTATCATGAGAGGAAGAGGGTAAAAACATGAAGGGTGATACCGTGGAATTGCATTTATATTGTCATGCGAGGACAAGAGTAAAAACACGAAGGGTGATGCCATGCCATTATTTTTATATTTATCATGTGTTCATGGCACGAAGGGTGTTTCTGTGCAGGTGAGGACGAGATGCATGCATTATATTGTGATATCATTTCCTGGCATATACGTTTATTCCTTTATCCTGAGTTGTTACTGTTGCACTTATGTTTTCTATAATGCTCGTGGTTGTCACGTGTTTGCCTTTTCCTTGTTTGCTATTGTTTTATGTATGCCTTCTATTTGTTAATTATTGTTACGTTCATGTCTACCTTCTTAGTTATTATATTTACACCTATGCCCTTCCACGTTTGTTGTGCTCTCATCTAAACCTTATGCTTTGCTAGATAGTGAAATTCATGCTCTCCTACCTTAGTTACTATTATTACTTCTGTGCTTCTCACCCTGTCTGTTACCGTTATCCATATGATTTGCCTTTTTTGTTATTGTTATCTGTGCGTTTTCACTTTGGTTTTACTGCTATTGACATTTCTTTTAATTGGTTAGTGTTGTTATATATATGCTTGGTGAGGTGAGGTAAATGCACGAAAAGTTTTGCGTGTCAATTAATTTGACATACATTCATATATTTAGTGAGAAGAGATAAATGCATGAAGTGAGTGATACAGGAGCTCCTATAAGTGTTCTGCTCGGGGGAGCGACTCTAGGATGAATTTTTAATGTGCTTGTTGATACCCAATGTTTTTAGAAATATTTTAAAATTACATATATACCTTCAAAATCATGCTTTCATAGCAATTGGTATTTTCTATAATTTCCCATATTTTTATTAATTTATTTTCAATTTATACATCATTTTATTTCCAATAATTAATTACAAAATTCCATTACAAATTATTTTAAAAGTATTTCTTGAATCAATTTATTATTTAGGGTCCTACTAAGACCAAATCATTTCACAATTAGCCAAATTATCACTCTTTGGCTATAACTGCAATAACTTTGCAATTATAGCCTAATCACATGTTTTATACTATGTTTTTATCTAGTAATTAGTCATTTTGTATGTTTAAATATTAGTTAATCATTTTAATTTATTTTCTAAGCATGAATTTTATTTTTTACAATTATCAGCTATTTTATAAATTATTTTTAGTTAATTTAATGGGGTATTTAACAACTACCCACCCTTTATTTTGATTTTAGCCTAAATCAACCTAATTCCTAAACCCAATTAAATAACCCAACAGACCCCCAAGCCCAAACCTAAATCTACCCGGCCCAATGCTGATTGAATTTTGGCCATTGATCAATTTTGATCAACGGCCCGGATTTAACCTTCCATAATTAAACCTACGACTACCCCCCTCCCCTTCTCATTCACTCCCTCACTCTGTCGTCTCAACTCTCTCATCTTCCCCGACTCCCTCTGCTAACCTAAGCCTTCTCCGGTCGTTGCCTTGCCGGAAATCATGGTGGTTTCACCACCCCCAACCTCATGGCTCCCTCCTTAAACATGTATCACTACTCTGAGTCCTTCAAGAGAACCAGAGGCAATTCACTTACCTCCTATGATCTCATGCCATTTTTCCGTCCATCTGTGGTCGTCCGAGTAAGATCTTACCATTTTCCCGTTAAAACCGGTGATTTTGAGTTATTTCTCCTTCTCTCTGGGTTCTCTTTTTGAAACCCTAACTACTAAACTCTCGATTTTTCTAGATCTGTAACAGATCTATACATGTTATGAGTTCTTTTGATGTTTTCCCCCCAAAACATTTCGTTTTCCCTAAAACGATCTTTCGTCTTCAAACTAGGGTTCCTAAACCCCTTTTCAAAATAGTTTTCCCTTCTGATTTTTAGTATTATCGTATGATTTTCATCATGTTTATACATTATTTTAACCTTTTCCCTTTGGTCTGATTTATTTTGCTAAAACCTAGGGTTTTCGGTTTTAATCCTAGATTCTAAGTATGTCTTTGATGATACATTTGTTAAATCTGTATAAGTGCATGATTTTCAAGATTTTACCGTATGTTTTTCTCATTGGTCCTATTGATTCTTTGTTTCTTCCGTTTATGTTGTGTTTGTTCTATTAATCCCTCTAATTGTTACTATATTCTACGCGATCTTTCTACTGTGATTATTATGGTTTTGGCTCTTGTTCTGTCGATTATACCATATTTATTCTGCCAAGTCTTTCAATTATTTGCTATGCCCTATGTGAATCCCTAATTTTGTGTTTCTGATTTTGCCTCATATGAGTCTATTTTGCTTAAATCAGTGTTATTCGATATCTTTGAATCTCTGTGATGGATCCTTCACTGATTTTTGTGATATTCTCTACTAATTTTAACCCTTAGGGTATTTTCTTACCTTATTCTATGGTCGACCAGGCTGTTAAATTAATTCCCAAGTCTTTCCTTAATTAGAATATTCTGAACTTAGCCTCTATTATATGTCTTATACTTTTACTGTGCTGAAATTGTTTCCTTATGTGCCATATTCAGCCTTATATGGTATATTTCCTTACTGATCACATGTCTCATACTTTTACTATGCTTAAATTATTTCCTTATGTGCTTCATATGGCATCTTTCCTTATTGATTGCATGTCTATTACCGTTTGAAATTTAACCCCTTAATTAGGGGAAGTACTTAAACTGATTTGTGTTGATTGATTCTGATTCCCTAATTACTGCTTGACTATGGACTCTTACCTTATTTCTGCCTATTTCAAAACTATATATATCCTACTATCTCATTAGCACAAGACAGGGACACACAATGTTCAAATTCTCTCTCTCTCTTACACACAAGCACTCTCTTCTGCTATCTTTCTAGTTACTTGTTATTATCAGCCGGCTGCAAGCCAAGGCTGATTATTCTACCCTCTTACTCTCCATTCGGTGCTTATTATCTCCTATACCGGTATGTCCTAAATTTAGTTTAAGCTTCAAAAATAATATGTTTCTTTTGGCACTTCAATTCATCTTGTTCCTAATATGTTTTTACTTATGGTTTTGTTGTTCAACCTGCAATTAGCATGCCTACTTTACTGCTTTATTATGGTTCTCAATGTACCCCCTCCCTTAGATTCAGTATGTTTACCCCCTTTTGCATGCTTCAATGTGATTCTGCTTCACTTCTGTTTTCTTTGATTCCTGGCACACAACAATCGATATTATATGTTACTTAGTTTCCCTGTAGTCCTGAAATGCATGCTATACCTAAAACCCCCTTTAGGATTTCTTTGATTCTAAACTTATGTGTAACTCTGCCTACTGTGTTCCTACATGCTTTATACTTGTCCCCAATCCCTCATCTCCCTGATTGTGATTGCTAGACTCGTCTCAATCCTTGTTTCTTGCTCTATGTGTGCTCTTTTGATTCTAAGATTGGTATGTTGTTGTTCTGACTACCCTACCCTCTTTCTTTTTCAAAAATGTTTTCCCTAAGAAAACTCTTATATTGTTCTGCAAACTTATCTCAAACAAGTTATTTTCAAAAGTTGTTTTCCTACCCAATCTTTTCAAAACTATGTCAAGCACTCTCACTTCACTCTTAGATACCTAAGTTCAGCCCCTCTAATGTGTGACTGCTTTGGGATCCCTATGAGATCCCTCTGAACTCTGATGCATTAGATCTGGCCTTTCTGCACTGCACTTACTCAATTATGGTTATGAAAAGCTGGGTGTGAGCATTGCCCGGGATCCCTTGAGGTCCTTAGGGAACTCTGACACACCCAGATTATGTGAAAGGCTGTGAAACACTGTTCGACACTGATATTCTGGAGATTTGGGCCTATTGGTAGGCTCCCTATAGTGTAACTTCTTATTTTTCTTATTCACTTATGTAATTCATGCAATGGTCTGTAATAATTTATTTGTAAACAGCTATTGGGGATGGATAGTGAAAATGGAGGGGTAACTATGCATGTTGTAGATACCAAAGGGTAGAAACCATGCTATTAGGTTTACTTTCCCTATTCGTGCAATAAAACTCATGTTTAGGACTAACATGTGCAAAGCATATCATACACTAGAGATCATGCTCTTTAGGCTTTACGAACACTATTTCAGCATCTTATTTCAGTACTATCGTTTATCACTTAGACATCCTGTTGTAGGATAAACACATTAATATGAATCGTTATTCATGAAACCATGCCTCATAATGCTATAACCATGTCGTGCACTTAGAAATCTTGTTCTAGGATAAACAACACTAAAATAAATTGTCAGTTTTGCATATTCCGAAAGCATGCCTAATGCTGTAACTATTGTGCATTTAGGAATCTTGCCTAGGAATTCTGCATCATTCTGCATCCCTTTGTGCATTAGATATCATGTCTTAGGATTTCATTCACACTCTCTTAAGTACACCTAGTTTACTACTGATGCATTCAAAAGGCATAAAACAATTTTACTTTGTCTCTAAACAGCTGGCAATAATCCTGTATATTTACAACACCTAGAACAACATGTTTAGGCAACATAATTTATAACAGTTTTCTTAATTATGGTAACTATTATACACTGTCCCACACATAGACAAGCCTAGGTGATTAAATTGTTAAAACTGGAAATTTGTCTTTGTGTATGCTGCTTAATGCTTAACAGGTCTTAAAATCAGTAGGCAAACTTATTAGGGCCCGTTTCTGAGTTATGAAAACAAGTCTGCATATCTGTTGTATTCTGATGCTCACCTAAACACCATGTCTTAGGACCCTATTTCATAATACTGCCCTTATTTGTGTTTGAGCCGTGTTGTTTACATGCATTAGCTGTGGAGGTAAAAGTGAGCCTCTTATTTGCTCTTTCCTGCTCTTTATTTGATGAAGTCCTATGTGTTTTGCTTGTGGCCTTAGTATTTTCTCCTTTAAACCTAAGGGTCTGCTTAGAACTTCCCTATATGTACAAGTCCTAAACTCCTCCATGGCCATTAAGAAGGGACGGGTAACATCACGCATAGAGGTCGTAAATAACACTCGCTTAATAACCGCTAAAAGGTTGGAAGGGTAGATCTGGATATGATGACCGGTGCGCTAATACCGCGTGTAGCCCCTCTTTGGGGAGTGATTACCGGGTATTGTACTGATGTGATCCTATAGGATAAATAACCTAGGACTTCCCCTATCCTTTTTATACGTGTTTAGATTATAACTCTTTCAAAAATCATACTTCTTTTCAAAACTTTTGTAACACATGTGTGCTTAGACTACGAATCTTTCAAAGCTCTTTACTTGTTTAAACATTAAGTGCCTATTTGCTACTTGCTTAAATTCACAAAGTTGTTTGGCCGGGAACCACATTTGTGGACTCTAAGGGGTGACTAACACCTTCCCCTTGGGGTAATTTCAAGCCCTTACCCTATCTCTGGTTATCCAAATCAATGTCTGTAAATAACCCTTAGTAGGTGCCCTAACGCACCTTAATTCGTTAGGTGGCGACTCTTCGAATCCTTGCATACCCCTTTCCCAAAAGGAAACGAGTTGTCCTGATAATGTCAAGACCCCGACTAATCCCAAAGAAGGAGTTGAAAAAGGGGACGCGACAGTGCTTGGAGAACCTCTTGATAATTTGGGTCTGTAGATACTATTACAATGTCTCCTACTCATAGATTTGCGCGCGCCTTTATACAATTGGATACAAAAATATCTATTTTTTAAACATGAATTGAATATTTTGAATACAATCCTCATACTATGAAGATTCATGGATTTACTATGTTGTTTGATGGTCTCTCTTAAAGAAAAGGATTGGTTGTGATATTGAAAAAACTGACCATGATTTCCTTTAGTAATCATTTATTGCTTCACATATTTGTTCTTGTACTCTTCTTGGTTATTTTTAGTGTGGTTTCTATTGCAAATCTACTACACATGTTAAACTAGTGAGTATCATTTAACTAAAAATTCTCTTCACTACTTCACCGAGGTTAGTAAAGATACTTACTGAGTACTTGGGGTTGGTTGTACTCATGCTACACTTCTGCAGCTTGTGTGCAAATCTTGAAGATGCGTAGCTGCGGAAGACGGAGTCGTACACTGCAGATGTTTCAGCGTTCAAGATTCAAGCTACCTCTAGTTCATGATAGTTTAGAACTTAAATTCTGTTTATGTAAATTTCAAATAGATATTTTTTTGGTAATAAATGTGAATATTACCATTTCAAAACCACATTAACTCATACATCTAAGAGCAATGAATTACCAGTTTCACACAGCTGGCAACAATAGGTCCCGCACACTATTTACAAATATGCTCAATGAAATCTCTACGTCTCCTAGCTACCTTCCTCCCCCCTATACATTTGGATTCTTTCTATAACTATGTTTTTTATCTGATGTATTACAAAATCTCTACTGACATTCTGTTTTCCAAAGAAAAACATGTCCCTACTCTGCCATATACTATATATCACATCTCCTATTATTGCTGCAACCACTTCCTTCATGGATTTGCTCTATTTCATGCGCTTCATCTTCAGCAAAGTATCTGGGAGATGATCATGCTTTGTAATGTGTATTCCTATCCATTCCTTCACTTCTTACCATAGCCATTCTGCCCATGTACATTGCAAGAACAAATGTTGCATATCTTCCTGACTATTCAGCTCACAAAGCCCACATGTTCCATCTACACACTGAATTCCCATTCTGACGATTTTGTCTTTTGTTAGTAGCTTCTTCTGCACTACCAGCCATAATATGAATCCGTGATTGGGCTGCAGAACTCTGCTCCATATCAAATCTGCAATATTCCACCTTAGACTTTCTCCTACTAGTTGGTTGTACCCAATTGAGATTGAGTACCTGCCATTACCAGTAAGACAATATTTACCATTCATGTACCACCCTTGAACTTGTTGCTTTATACCATGTAATTTCCTTCAATACCAACTACTATGTTGGTTGGTGTGTCCAGAAATCAACACCTTCTTTCATGTAAATGCCATGTATCCACTTCACCCATAGTATTTCCTTCTTATTAATCAATAACCAAATTAACTTTCAAACAGAAGCTATATTCCACAATTGCAATTTTTAATGTTTATCCCACCTTGACTCTTAGGTCGACATACATTCTCCCATTCAACTAAAGGTATCCTCTTTTTCTTTGTTGTGATTCCCCATAAGAAGTCTCTAAATTTCTTATCTACTTCCTTCGGTACAGTTTTTGGTAGAATAAATACTGCCCTCAAAATTTGTGTAATGAGAATAGTACTAATACCCCAACTTGTAGCCTCCCTGCATAAGAGAGGTGCCTATTTGATATTGCATTCAACTTCTCAGTGATCTTCACACACAATTGGTGGAAATCCATTTTACTCCACCACTTTGGTGATAGTGGGAGACCTAAGTATCTCATAGGAAATGTGCCGTTTGAGTAACCTGTGATGTCCAGTAGTTTCTGTTCTAATTCTGCATCCACCCCTCTAATATAGATGCTTGACTTATCTATGTTTTCCTCCATGCCTGTTTTCACGACCCAAACCGATGGGCTACGACGAGTGCCCGAGTCCTACCTGTCGAACACCCTTAAGCATGCTACTAACATATAAACATGAATAATATCTGCTGAATTATGAGAATAACATACGTGAGGAAAACCTTTCCAAAAGACATATATACATATACGTGCGGATTACAGTGGTCGGGCCGGCAAGGCCGCTATAGACAACTATATACCCAAAACTGAAAGCCGACAAGGCCACATACTATCCAACTATACATAACTGTCTACAGACCTCTAATAGAAATACAACTGTACAAAACGGGACTGAGCCATATCATACCCGTGTATATATATACAAGCATATCGTACAAAATCTAAAGCAGGCCCCGTTAAATTGGGCGTCAGTACAAAAAATCTATTGAGTATGTAAGGCATGAAAACCAATACGTAAAAGACATATATGAAACATGGAATAAAGAAATCCATCTGTAAATATGGATAACTTTGTAAATTTTGAAATATTTATAATGTCATGCACGTGCATATAAATGTCGTGTCATGCATAGGTATAGGTGTACATAATATCATCAGGCCTCTGAGGGTATCCCATCATATCGTCTCGGCCACTGTGGGAAACATCATCAACATATACCAATTGATCAGGTGGTGGTGCATTTATAACGGCGTAACCTTTTCCCATATCCCATATGTATATATATAAATATAAATACGCGTTTATAATGCCATCTGGTCATGGGTCAATGTACATGTATAAATGATTGAAATGCATGAAAATTTGTTAATAATCTCAACATTCCCTTCGGATAAACTTTATCAACTGCATATTATTTGAGACCCATGAACAGGAGATATAATAATATGTCACATGAGGAATCAAGAACACAAAGACCCCTAGTATTTCTATGAATATAGTCGTTTATGAAAACTGTGTGTTTGCTCGTTTCTTCTCTATAACTTGGATTATGCCAAAAAGAAAGAAGGGATGGCCTTAGCATACCTGAGCTGATTCGATGAAACACGACTAAACTGGCGTTTATGGCTAGCTCGAGTTTGACCATTTGAAAATGCGTTCACACTGCTTGCTTGTTGAATGAAATATTATAAGGGAAGAAGAGAACTTTCCGAGGAATTTCCTTATCACGATCTCTCTTTTCTATTTTGCCTATCAATGCTTCAACTTCACTTTAGTAGCACTTGATTTTGTTGACATGGAATATCTTATTAAGTTTTTTCCATTTTGGTTGTAAGGATTCTTATGGATTTCTCTTTGGTATGTAATAGTAAAGGTTGCTTCAAATTTGCTTAATCTATTGCACTTTCCTTTATCTGGTGCAATATTGAGAAAAATCCCAGCACAAACTCAAAGATTTAGTGATGCAATACAGAATTGTCAACCCATTTACGGGATGTAAGTACAATAAAGCCATGTAATTAAATGTGCTTCAGTAGAAAGTAAAGTCCAAACAGATCATCTTTGCTTGTTGTCATTTTTCCACATTACCTTAGATGGCCACCTAATTAAAAAGAACTATGAGTCTTTTGTTTTGTTAACTTCATTGCTGCCACGTTGTTTTTGGGTAGTCTTATCTCATAATTTAATAATTAACTAGGTAATGTTCCGTTACCCGATACCCGATAATTAACTAATTACCCGCATAATTAAGAATTTTCTCAGTTTACTTAAAATTCTATTTATTTTTAATACACTTTATACAGTATTCTATCATGGTCATATGGTACCTTGTATGGTTCTAGTCCATAAATATCGGGTATTATCGCTCGACCCGTATTTTATCTCAAATCGGAAACCTTCAACGAAACTCATTTTCTTTAATTCTTGTACCCTTTATCAGTCATGACACTTACTTATCGCTTGTTATAAATAGCATAAATACGTTAACCTCAAGATAATGTCATCCCCGAGTCTACGTCGATTAACTGAAGACGGAATTTTAACGTATGAAAATGCGAGATGTAACATCCTTCTCCCCTTAGAAACATTCGTCCTCGAATGTTTAACTCCCCGGGATCTATATAACTTTGGCAAAGTAGCCTTTGTAACCACACTACTACCAACTCTTCTTGTAGAAACTTAATAATTCAATGCCACATAGGACTACAATCATCAATAACGACAATGGCCTCAAACGACCAATGACAATAACTGACACGAGAATCCATACACGTACCTTAAGGTTATGACGTCTCAGTCGGACCCTTCTCTGAAGGAGGAAATAAGTAGGGATATCTTGACTTCATCTCTTCCTCGACCTCCCAAGTCATTTCTTTCACATTGTTGTTTCTCCAAAGTACTTTCACAGAAGCTACGTCTTTAGTTCTTAATCTTCGAACATGTTTGTCTAGTATAGCAACGGGAGTTTCTTCATATGATAGCTGCTATGTGACCTGACGACAGCTAACACAACTCTAGAAGGATCTATGATACATTTACGAAGCATAAGCACATGAAAGACTGTATGTACATATTCCATGTTAGAAAGAAAGTCTAGCTCATACGCTACTTGGCCTACCTTGCGTATGATATTATATGGTCCAATGTACCGAGGGCTAAGTTTTTCCCTTTTTCCGAACCTCATAACACCTTTCATCGGTGATACCTTTAGGAATATCCAATCGTCAACTTTCCAAGTCTCGCCGTCGATTATCCGCATAAGACTTCTGACGGCTTTGAGCTGATAATAGTCTTTCTTGTATAAGCTTCATTTCTCGATTGCCTGCTGTACCAATTCTGATCCTACTTACGTAGTTTCCCCAACATCGAACCACCCTATAGGAGACCTACACTTCCGTCCGTAAAGAGCTTCGTATGGAGCCATCTGAATACTGGAATATTATATAGTATTGTATACGAATTGAATAAGTGACAGATGACCATCCCAGCTACCTTTGAAGTCTATCACACAAGCTCGTAACATATCTTCCAGTGTCTGAATAGTACGCTCAGCATGTCCGTCTCTTTGGGGATGAAATGTTGTACTAAGACTTAACCGAGTCCCCAATCCTTTTTGGAAGGACCTTCAAAAGTTAGCTGTAAATCGAGCTCCTCTATCCGAGATAATAGATACAGGGACACCATGCGGTCGTACTATCTCCTTAAAAAGCCTTGCATAATCCTCTTCGGAAATATGTAGTCGTAACAAGAAGAAAATGGGCTGACTTTGTAAGCCTATCAACAATCACCCATATCAAATCGAACATACGCTGGGTACGAGGTGTCGCACCCCCTTTTTCCTCGCGGAGTCCTGGTTTTGAAATTTGTGAGACAACTCCCTTCCTTTTGGGACAGGGTACGGGATTTGAAGTGTCGCCACCTGACGGATTAAGGTGCGTTAGGGCACCTAATGCAAATAACTCATAAAAAAAGTTTACGCCACCAGAGATTTGGGTAAGGGCTCGAAATTACCTTGAGGTGAAGGTGTTAGGCACCCCTCGAGGTCCACAACAGTGGGTCCCGACCAGACTCAATTAAGCGAATTAGTCTTTAAAGGAAAATGGAGCAATTAGACAACTATTATTTTAAAACGGGAATTAATGGGGGTCCTAAGTTCCTTAGCCTATAGGATAATTTACATGCAATACTTTGTAACTTTCCCCAAATTGGAGTGTTACCCATAGTATTAGCGCACATGTCATCATCTCCTTTACTATCAAATTACTGCCTTTTCAGTTATTAACTAAGCGTTCTAATAGCTTCTAGTGCGTTCCTTATACGTGCACTACTCGTCCCTTACCTATAGCCCTATAGGTGTTTAGGACCTCTATTTAAGGTGGTTCTAGACTGACCTATATTATTAAAAATGAGAAAACTAAGAGACAAACAAAAAGTCAAGTAGGACTGTCACATAAAGAGAAAATATGGGCTCATGTTAACCTCCACAAGTAAACAGCAAATGCACGCAATTCAAATAGACAATTTTAATGATTTAAGACCCTATAGGCAAGATATCTAGATGAGCATAAACAAAATATAACATAACAGTTTTATTAAAGCGAGCAACGTTACATATCAGTTTGCCTACTGATTTTGTTAATATTCTGAATCTGAACATATTCCAAGCAAGAAATCATAGTTTTTAGACCTAGAATTCATAATTACCCTACAGGCTTGCCTAAGTGATAATCGGGGCAGAATCCTATAAGTATGGTATCTAGACTGTTAATTAAACCATAAACAAGTTGTCGATTTTAATAGGCAGGTTTTATCTTTTTAGACCCTATAGGCATGCTTTCTGTTTTACAAAATTTCTTAAATCCTATAGGCATGATTTCTAAGTGCTAAAATTGATTACAAGTATTATTTCCTATAGACATGATATCTAAATTGCAGAAACTGATTTTATATATTCCCTATATACATGATATCTAAATTGCAAAAACTGATTTTATATATTCCATATAGACATGATACGTAAGTGCTGAATTTGATTTTATATATTCCCCATAGGCATGCTATCTAAGTGGACAACAATGTTAACAAGTTGCCACGCAAGTTCAATAATTCATACAAAGAAGATCTTATATACATGATTTCTAATGCACATCGAGATTGGAGATATATGGAAATCCTATGAACATGGATTCTATACACAATTGATAGAAAACCTATGGGAAGGATTTCTAATATGCCAAAGTGTAAAAATTCAGGATTGCAAATAATGAGATAAGATCCTATAAGCATGATTTCTAATGGTATGCACATAAGGAACCACCACAACAACCTATAGGTAGGATTTCTACCCGAAGTTGAACAAAGATATATAAAAATCTCTCCAAAGCTTTTACTAGTAACCCCATATTTGTTATTACAAGAACATTTACATTATTAAAGAACAATATAAAGTGAATTACATAATAAAATCATTATACTATAGGGAGCCTTGGCAGGCTCAATGTTAACCTGGAAACCAAGCCTTTAAGCAAGTCTGAGACACAGGTAGTCCGTCCATAATACACAAAATGGGCTTCTGGTGTGTCAAAGTTCCCAAGGGCATCAGGGACCCCGGACAATGCTCACACCAGAACCTTTTCAAAGAAACAGTTTTGTAAATGTTCGGAAGACCAACCTCAATGTGTCAGAGTCTGGAGAAGTCTCTTGGGCCCTAGGCAGTGCTCACACTAGGGGTGATAGGACCCTAAATAGCTAAGAGTAGGAGTTTGAAAATATTATATAAGGGGTAAGAGACAACTTTTAGAAAATAATTTAATTTTCAGAAGTGTATAGGTTCAGACCACATGGTTGCAAATAGAACTGGGCCAAGAAACAAACAATCACATAGTTTTAAACAAATTAGCACTTATTCAAACAAAGTATTCATACTGGTACTTAAAGTGATTTACAAGGAGCAGGGACAGTATGAACTAACAGACAGGATGGGCTACACATATTTGTAGTATCTAAACATGTTCAGAATAGAGAGTTCATAGCTGAATCAAACAATATTACTGAAGATTACTCAGTTCATTAATTACCACTAGGTGAGACCATATAGGTATGTACTAAACAGAAGACATGCTGAAATCTGAAATATCTAAGCAAACAAACACATAGAACATGAACCAAAGCATACTAGTCTAGAAAGAGGTAAACAGAAACCATGGATCAGACGAAAACAGGCTAAGGTAAGCACACATAACAGAGTATGTTCATAGGAATTGAGGCATGCTAGTTGGGAGAGAAATAAACAGGAACTACATGGAAAACAGAAACATATATAAATCACATGGAACAACAAAAGATAATAAGAACTAAGGCATAGTAGTTGAGAAAGAGATATTCAAGAATTAGATATCAAAACAGAAGCATGTTGAGGTTTATAATAAACTGACTACGTAACATATATAATACAACAAGGTAACAGAAATTAAGGCATACCAGTTAGGGAGATAGTAAACAGGAAAGTGAAGGCAAGTGAATCCAAGAGTCTCGCCTTGTTTTTCAGCTGGCTAGACAGTGCAACAAATTAGAGTGATAAAAAGAACTTAAGTTTTTTAGTGTAAGTAAAAGTTTGTGAAAGTTTACTTGTAAGCGTAGGTGTGTGTGTTGAAAATCAGAACGGTGAAAAGATTATATAGCATTCAACAGAGTAAACAAATAAGGTAGGAAAATTATGAGTTCACAAATAAGGTGTGCAAAATCAATTAACAAGTTAATTAGGGCTAAACATCAATCAATTAACAGGGCAGAATCCTGAAAATGTCACCTAAATTAAGGAGAATCTCTTACAAAATCTGTTAGCAGACAGGATTAAAGTTTAATAAGGTAAGAAATAAGTCTAGAGAGCATTTATAGGTCGGTCACAGCAATCAAACCACAAAAATCAGACTAGTAACATAATTAAAGGAAAGTTGTACCAATTATGAGTCACATATAAGGAAAGAATAAGTAAGAATCTTCCGAAGAGATATCAATATCGAAAAGGAGTAAAATTTCAAACCCTAATTAAGCAAGTAAACCGATCAATCAATTTATTTAACAGAGCCAAAATAAACGGGAAAATATTAGAACAAGCAGTAGAATAATTAGAAACCCTAGGGCATATAGACATAGATATGAAAACCAATCGAAAAGTAAAGAGAACCGGAGTTAAACACTTAAACATTTTAGAACATTTTGCATAAACTTAAAAAGATGAAACCCTAGATTTTAGGGAAAATAAAAATCGGCCAACAATGATGGTAAAAAACGAAGATTTTTAAAGAAAAATATCCAATAAACTTAGAATCACTTCAGATCTATAGAAACTGAACAGACTCAAGTAAAAAGTAACTAGGGCTTTTTTTTAAAAATAGACAAAGGTGAGAAAAATTCAATTTGAACCAGAGATTTGAAGCCACAAACACGAAGATATTAGTACTCACAAACGTAGGAATGAAAACAGACGGATTCATCAAGAAAATTAAGGATTTGAACCAAGTTTGTGTCGAATCTCTTTGAGATTCCATCAAACAACACAAAAATCATAACACCAGTAGAGATAAGAGGTTAGATAAGGCCTAGAATCGAAGAAATAAGCCATGAATAAAAGGGGTTCAGGTGACAACGGGATAGGGTTAGGAAGTGAGAGAGAAGAGAGAGGAGAGGGATATAGGGGCGACTGTTTTGGTGAAATGAGTAGGGTTTTGGGGGTTATGGGTTAATTAAAATGGTAACATATCCTGGACTGTTGATCTCTAAGATCAACGACCAGGATTCAATCTGGGGGTCAGACGGGTTTAAAGAATTGGGTTATTGGGTTGGTTTATGGGTAATGGGTTGATTTTAATTGGGCCGGGGTAAAAATTGGGCCAAGGTCCAAAAATTAAAGAGGCTATAGGTTTAATGCCCAATTAATTTGATAAAACAATTTATAAACTAGCACATGATCCTCGTACTTGCATTTCGTTACTTCAGTTACTAAATAGGATGTTGACGTATCCTAAATAGTAATTCCAATATCACCTGAGTCCAGTAACCGAACTCCAAGATTAGCTAGCTGATGAATCTCATGGGCTATTCCCCTTTTTTCTAGCTGTAAATATGACTGGCTACCCATAGATCTACGGCTAAGGGCATCACTACTACGTTCTCCTTCCCTGGATGGTATAAAATATCAACGTCATAGTATTTAAGTAGCTCCAACCATCCATTTTGAAGAAATTCAATTTCTTTTGCTTGAAGATATACCGTAGGCTCTTATGATACATATAGATATCAACATGAGTTCCATACAAGTAGTGCCTACACATCTTTAGTGCATGAATCATCGCGGCTAACTCTAAATTGTGAGTCGGGTAGTTCTTCTAATTCTTTCTTAGTTGTCTAGAAGCATAATCTACAACCTTAGCATGTTGTATCAACACTTAACCCAATCCAATGCCTGAAGCGTCACAATAGATAACATAACCATCGGTCCCTTCTAGGAGCGTTAGAACTGGTGTAGAAGTCAATATGTCCTCCAATTCCTGGAAACTCCGTTCGCAAGTATTAGTCCATTATAACTTTGTTCCCTTATGAGTCAACTTCGTCAAAGATGCTGAAAGGGAATAAAATCCCTCTACAAATATCCAGTAATAGCCTGGCAAACCGAGACACCTACGAACCTCCATCGATGTTATGGGTCTAGGCCAAGTCTTTACCGCCTTAATCTTTTGTGTATCCACCGGGATGCCTTCACTCGAAATGGTATGCCCAAGGAAAGCTACAAAGTTCAACCAAAATTCACATTTAGAGAATTTTGCATACAACTTCCCTTTTTGTAGAACTTTGAGCACAATACGCAAATAATCTGCATGCTCAACCTCTGACCGAGAATATACCAATATATCATCAATAAATACAATAACGAACATATCTAAAAAGGGCCCGAACGTGGTTCATCAAATCCATGAATACTGCTGGGGCATTGGTCAAACCGAATGACATAACACGAAACTCAAAGTGCCCGTATCTGGTCCTGAATGCTGTCTTTGGAATATCTTTCTCCTTGACCCTTACCTGATTGTACCCGGACCTCAAGTCTATCTTTGTAAAACACTTGGCACCCTTCAACTGATCAAATAAATCATCAATCCCCGGGAGCGGGTACGTATTCTTGATAGTCACCTTATTAAACTGTCTATAACTAATACACATCTGTAAGGAACCATATTTCTTCCTCACAAATAACACTGGTGCTCCCCACGGTGATGTACTAGGTCTGATAAAACCTTTTTCAAGAAAGTCCTTTAGTTGTTCCTTCAAAGTTTCAGCTATGTGGGGTCCATTCTATAGGGAGGAATGGATATTGGATGATTATCTAGTAGTAGGTCAATAGCAAACTCAATTTCTCGCTTTGGCAGAAGATCTAAAAGCTCATCGATAAAAACATCGGGAAACTCATTAACCACAGGGATGGACTGAATGGTTGGTGGCTCTACTTCTACATCCTGAACCCGAACTAAGTGAAAAAATATTAATTGATTCTCGTGCATTGTGTTTGAAAGTATATATGCATTTTGAAAATAACATAGGGAAAACTTAGGTATTAACAACTGCCCGTCTGTACCCGGGAAGGATGAAAGAGTTGTCGGGTAAAGATATGATGGCCAATTTTGACCGAATAGAGTGATTTGAGAGCTATAGACCTCACTCTGGTTTTCGAGTTGCCTACATATCCCTGGTCTTACAGAAATAAGGTTGTGTGCAGTTCTAGACCCCCGACGAAATATATCGATTGAGTTATCACAAAGACGGATACAAGGTTTAGAATAAGTGAAATGGTTACTGTGAGCGGTCAGGTTTGAAATAGCGTGAAGGAACTAGAGCGGGATTTCCCATGCTGAGATAATGGTTTCTCATCGGGTCACCTGCAAATTAAAAGATGCACTGCAAGCATATATTTTTGCGTAAATTTGAACATGATGCAAATTCCCTTCAGACCATGAGAATTGTCATTGGACAGTTGAGGATGACGTCCTTAGACCATGATATCCCGGGCCATGAATTGCGCGGTAAGGGATTCACTGGCAATGAAATAATATTCTCCGGCTATAAAAATGGTGCCTCCGAACCATTATGCCTTTGAATAATGATGTTCAAGTTCGAGAGATCCTCGGGCCATGGCATGGTGTCTTTTGGATATGACGATGGTGCCGTCAGACTATGGCGCCTTCCGGCAAGTTGGCGATATTTCATTCCATGATGTGCAAAGACATGATGCTAGAAGCAACAATTCAAGGCTTAGTCTTGTATGAAGTTGAGGGCAGAGCTTAGCATAAGAGAACAGAATAGTGCAAGAGAGATATTGCTTAGTCTCGTGCGAGATACGGGGCAGTGCTTAGTCCCATGCAAAGTGAAGGCAGTGCTTAGCCTTATGCAAGTGGGAGGAAGGGCTTAGCCTCATGCACGGTTCGAGACATGGCTTAGTCCCATGCAAGGAGAAAGCAGTGCTTAGGCTTATGCAAGATTCAGGACAATGCTTAGTCCCATGCAAATAGAAGGCAGAGCGTAGCCCTATGCACGATTCAGGACAATGCTTAGTCCCAAGAAAATAGAAGGCAGAGCTTAGCCTTATGCAAGTTGGAGGCAGGGCTTAGCCTCATGCAGGTTGGAGACAAAGCTTATTCACATGCAAGGTTCGGGACAGGGCTTAGTCCCATGCAAGGAGAAGGAAGTGCTTAGCCTTATGCTAGATTCTGGACAATTCTTAGTCCCATGAAAATAAAAGACAGAGCTTAGCCTTATGCAAGATTTAGGACAATGCTTAGTCCCGTGCAAATAGAAGGCAGTACTTAGCCGTATGCAAGTGGGAGGCAAGGCTTAGCCTCATGGAGGGTGGAGACAGAGCTTAGTGTCATGTAAGATTCGGGACATGGCCTAGTCCCATGCAAGGTTGAGACAAGGCTTAGTCTCATGCAATGAATAGATAATATGTGATAGCGGAGTATTTCTTAGCTGGAGATGAGTTTGGTAGCGTTGTTGTTATGAAGATTGTGATTCCAAGGTATGCATATCCCTTGTTCCTGCATTCAAAGAAAAATCATGAGTTTTGCGGGGGGGAGGTTGGTTCGTGTCTTCATCTACTTGCTTGACTTGCTCCGCTCTGTCTGAAGATCATGTTCAAACTATTATGGTAGCATTTGCTAAAGCAGAGTTTCTTTTCAAAATCATGCATGTATACTTTTCAAAGACATCAAAATATAGTTTTGAAATTTGTTACATGAACCAGTGACTGTGACACGATCAGAGACATCTGCCCCGTTTAAGAGGAGATACGTAGAATTTTGAGGGTCCTTCTCTAAAATCTTCCCCAGTTAACTAGATGACCTTTCTGGCTGCGCTATACGCTGTGGTTGGCTAAACATGCTTCAAAATTTTGAGGGTCCCCCAGTTTCTGGATGTCGGGTAAAATAGAAATTTTATTGAATTGTGCCCAAACCCACACGGCTGCCTACGTATCCCCTCTTAAACGGGAATCAGGTCGATCGTAGTTCAATTATATCATGTAGAAAAACATAAGATGTTTTTACACAAAATATCTTTTGACTGCGTGTGAGTTGATTGGATTTTTCCAAATTTCCCCGTCCATCTATGCAAGTATTAGTGCTCCTCCTGTCAGTACTCTGCGAACCATGTAAGGGCCTTGCCAGTTGGGGGAGAATTTCCCCTTTGCTTCATCTTGATGCGGGAAGAACTTTTTCAGCACCAGCTGCCCTGGTGTGAAATTTCTCGGCTTGACTCTTTTATTGAAGGCTCAGGACATTCTATTCCGGTAAAGTTGACCATGACACACTCCGTTCATCCTCTTTCCGTCTATGAGGGCTAGTTTCTCATAGAGGCTACTTATCCATTCTATGTCACAGAGCTCAGCTTCATGTATGATCCTCAAGGAAGAAATTTCTACCTCGGCGGGAATGAAAACTTCAGTACCATAAATTAGCAGATAAGGAGTTGCCCCGGTTGATGTGCGGATTGTGGTACGGTATCCCAGTAAGGCGAATGGTAGCTTCTCGTGCCATTGTTTATTTTCTACCATTTTCCTCAGTATCTTCTTGGTGTTTTTGGTGGTAGCTTCCACTGCTCCGTTCATTTGAGGCCTATATGCTGTGGAATTCTTGTGCTTAATTTTGAAAGTCTCACACATGGATTTCATCATATCACTATTAAGATTGGCAGGCATTATCAGTGATGATGGACTCTGGAACCCCGAACCGACAAACAATTCGGTCGCTAAAAAAATCCTCAATGACCTTCTTAATCGCAGCTTTGTGAGATGCAACTTCAACCAATTTTGTGAAGTATTTGATAGACACTAAAATTAACCGGTGCACGTTTGAGGCGGTGGGGTCTATTGGATCAATGACATCCATTCCCTAAGCGGCAAAGGGCCAAGGTGAGCTTGTTTCACTAAGCTCATTTGGTGGTACTTTTATTATATCTGCATATACTTGGCATTGGTGGCACTTTTGAACATACCGTATGCAATCTGTTTCCATGGTAATCCAAAAATAACCGGCCCTAACTATTTTCTTGGCCAAGACAAGACCGTTCATATGTGGACCGCAGGTTCCGACATGTATCTACTCGAGCAACTTAGAAGATTCTTTTGCGTCGACATACCTTAATAGTCCCAGATCAGGAGTTATTTTATATAGGGTTCCTCCACTCTAGAAGAAATGATTGGACAATCTTTGAAGCATGCATTTCTGAGTATGGTTTGCATGCTCCAGGTATTCTATTTCGCCAAATACTCTTTTATGTCGTGGAACCAAGGTTTTCCGTCTGTTTCGTCTTCAACATGGGCGCAATATGTTGGCAGATTATAGATCCTTACTGGGATGGTATCGATGAAGTTCTTGTCTGAATGTTGTATCATCGATGACAAAGTAGCCAATGCGTCAGCAAACTTGTTCTAAATCCTCGTAACGTGTCAAAACTCTATCTTTGTGAACCTCTTCTTCATTTCTTACACATGATGCAGATATAGAAATATCTTGGGATTCTAGGTAGCACATTCTCCTTGTACCTGGTGCACAAGAAGAATTGAATCGCCAATCGTTAATAGTTCTTGAATGTTCATATCAACAACTATGGTGAGTCCTAATATGAAAGCTTCATATTCCGCCATGTTGTTGGTGCAAGGGAATCTGAGTTTTCCAGATACTTGATAATGTTTACCAATTTATGATACCAAGATGGCTCAAATACCGACTCCTTTGAAGTTCTCCGCTTCGTCGAAGAACATTCTCCAACCATCGTAGGCTTCAATAATGTCTTCTCCTATGAATGTTATTTCTTCATTAGGAAAATACATTTTTAGGGGTTCGTATTCTCCTCCCACGGGATTTTCAGCAAGATGGTCTGCCAAGGCTTGTCTTCTGACTACTTTCTGAGTTACATAGATGATGTCAAACTCACTCAGCAAGATTTGCCACTTGGCCAACTTTCCAGTGAGCATGGGGATTCTGAAAGATGTATTTCAAGGGACCCATCCTCGATATGAGATACATCGTATAAGCACAGAAGAATGTCTTAGTTTCTGAGCTATCTAGGTTAATGCGCAACAAGTGCGTTCCAGCAGAGAGTATCGTGCTTCATAGAGTGTAAACTTCTTACTCAATTAGTAGATGGAATGTTCCTTTCTCCCTGTCTCATCGTGCTGCCCAAGAACGCAATCGAAAGCTCCATCTGGCACTACAAGGTAGAGTAGCAGTGGTCTACCTGGATCTGGAGGGACCAATACTAGTGGTGTTGATAAGTTCTCCTTGATTTTGTTAAAAGCCTTTTGACAATCCTCGGTCCAATTAGTTGCAGCGTCTTTCTTCAGCATCTTGAAAACCGGCTCACATATTGCTGTGGACTTTGCTATGAAATGGATTGTAAAGACCCGTAGAGTCCTTAACCAAAACAATGCCCAGTTAGATCCCCATGTTGATATAGCCGTAGAAGTTATTAGGTTCAGGCCTCTTAGGAGTGAAAAGTAACCTCGGACTTAGAGGAAATTTTTTGCAAAAAGGATGCAGATCTGTGGTCTACTATGCGATCACACACCAGCTCTACGGACCACATAATGGTCGCAGAGTAGGGCAGGAGTCTGTCCAAATTGAGGGCAATTATGCGGTTCAAAATGTGACTGCATAACTGTTATGCGGTGCATTATGTGATCGCATAACAGTTATGCAGGCCGCATAACCGGACAGTTGGGTCGCCCAGTTGAGGCTGCTTTTGCGGCAGGTTTGCGGGCCGCATTTCCGTTCTGCGGTCGCATAGGCTCCCCATTTTCTAATTTTTAAACCAGACCCCAGACCAATATAAAACCCATTCCTCATCATTTTAAGCTAAATTTTTGGTAATTTAGAGTTAGGAAGAGGAGTCCTAGAGAGAGGGAGTAATCTCATCAATTGTCCTTCAATTCTTATCTAAACACCTTCAAGATTATCAAGGGTCTCCTTCCCAAGAGGTAAGCATCTATCACCCAAACTCTTAATTACATAGTGTAGCTATAATGGGTCATTGGAGAGGTAACTCATGAGGGTAAGAGTGGTCACCTTGCATGTATGTAATCATGTAATCTTAAATCATATAAGGGAAATGGGTTGGAGTAATCTTTCACTAAAAAGGGACCATGCAACCTTAATGAACACATAATGTTTGATATAATTCTCAAGTGAGCTAGGGCTATAATTACTATTCCTAATTTTGGGTTCAATTGTGCTACATTGTGAAATAGATTAAAGGTGCTAAAGGTTCAGACAATTGTGGTAGAAATTAAGGGGAAAACCCAATTAAGGTATGTATGGCTAACTCTAATCTCCATATGATGAACTTATTGGTGTTCAAATACCGGGTATGAGTCCCGTGCTTGATTCTTTGAAGAATTGATTGTTTTTATGTGTTAAGTTGGGAAAATCCTGTTTCCATATTGTTCTAAGTTGCTACCATGTCACTATGCTACTTGACAATGTAAATCATGATTATCATGCTCTTTTCTTTATTATGTGTACGAATCCTATTATGTTGGTTCTAGTTGATATGAAGGATGATTATATGAAACGATTTAAGAAAGGAATGTAACACAAATGGTTAGATATGACCAAGTGCCAAGGACTGTATAACAAATAGTGGAAAATGAATGTTAACCGAATAATTAAATTTATATGGTTATGTCCTAAATTGAGATGGCTTAGCCGATAGGGCCAAGGTCGGACTCCGTGATGTAACCATGGTGGTATTGCATCAAAAATATGATATTGGTAATGTCTCACCGTTTCAAATGACATGGCTTAGCCGATCGGGCCGAGATCGGACTCTGTGTGAAAACGACACAGCTGTATTATAAAATTGTGGCACTTGGCTTTAAAGGACTACTATCTAAAAGATGGAATAACGGAATAGGAAACCATGGTGACTCTTGTTTGTGTTCCCCCTATTTCTGTAAAATGTTATCTGATGCCTCTAATTGCATTACTACATGTTTGCTGTTTATTCTATCTAGAGTAAAGTTTTGTCATACATACTAGTACTATTCGATGGTACTAACGTCCCTTTTGTCAGCGACGCTACATATTCTTATGGATGTAGGTGGCTCCGTAGCTGGTAGCGCTGATCGTCGGTAGTGGTGCCTTCTCCTCCTCCTTACAGCAGTTCTGGTGAGCCCTATTTCCTCTTGGAGTCGTGTATAAAAATGTGTTGCTCTCCTTTTGCATATGTTTTTCTATTTTGAGGTATTGTCGGGGCCTTGTCGCTAGCGGAACCATGTTCATCTTCTTTATCTTAGAGGCTTCGTAGACACTCATGTGGGTAATGTATTTTGTTGGGTAGTTGTTGGGTTAAACTGTAACTGTAATCTCATCTCATTAAGATTGTAATTAGCATGTATGTTTTGGAAGACCTAATTTTTGGATATCAGTGTATAATAAAGAATGGATTAATATCATGAACGTACACTTTTGATTTATTTCATGCTAATTCAGTTAACGGTGTTATAACATAACCACGGGGCATAAATGAGACGGGTAGGAAAGGCTAAATAGGCTTGCTTGACCGGGTTCACTCGGTTAAGGGCTGATCGGGTCCCCCAGGGTTGGGGCATGACAAACTTGGTATAAGAGACTAAGGTTTTAAAGTGTCCTAGGATGTCTCGGAGTCGTGTCTAGTAGAGCCCTTCTTATCAGTGTGTTGTTGACCACATCTATAATTAGGGGGCTTCTTGACATTTAGGAATAATACCCTTCATTGTTATTCTATATCGTGCGGTGTAGTGAAAAGTTAGATTGTTTCTCTCTAACTCGTGCATTGTTTTAACTTTCAGTAAATGGCACCAAGGAAGAAAGCGCGACTTGGGCAAGAGGCCAATGCCACTCCAGGAGTGGCCATTGATTCCCAATTTGATGATGCGGGTGAGAATAATTCCCCGACTATGAATCTGCCTGATTCCTCCATTCCATACCGGACTATCCCAATTCCTACTCCAGCGAAGGGTGACACAATCCCTCCCACTGATATTCCTGATCCTCCTCCAGCCCCAGCTTCCGGTCTCGGTTGTTTTTTATAGGGATATTAGGGGAGCTATTCAGATGTTGACGCAGTTGGTGGCTTCTCAAGCCCAAAGGTCGAACATTGCCCACACTTCCTCTAGCGGGCAAGGAGACTCTTCCGGTTCCAAGGTTAACAGGTTCCTTCAATTAACCCCTCCAGAGTTCACAAGTACCGACCCTAAGGTTGACCCTCAGGATTTCATCGATGAGATGCACAAGACCCTCCGAGTTATGCGTGCTACTGAAATGGAGGGAGTAGAGCTGGCCTCCTATCGCCTGAAAGGGGAAGCATATTCATGGTATGAGATGTGGGAGGATTCCCATGAGGAGGGGAGCCCTCCGGCGAGGTGGAGTGAGTTCGCAGATGCCTTCATAGACAATTTCTTGCCCGCTGAGACTAGGGCAGCCCGTGCTTCAGAGTTTGAAATCCTCAAACAAGGTAGTAGAAGTGTGTGGGAGTATCATATGGAGTTTGTGCACCTTTCCAAGTATGATGTTCATATGATGCCAACTATGGAGGCCAGAGTTCGTCAATTTGTGCAAGGCCTTGGTCACTTGGTTATCAATGAAGCGGCCACAACTGCGCTACATTCTGACATGAATTATGGGAAGATTGAGGGATTTACCCAGGCTACAGAGGCTTGAAAGTTGAAGCTAAATATGTATTGAGAAGGTAGTAGTAGGGCCCGCTCAGCGGACAACCTTGGGAGTTCATTCGGAGGTGGGAGAGAAGTTTCTCGGGAAGGGTCATCAGGGCCATCCCAGTCTTATGTCCAGTCTTCATCTAGTGCCCCGCAATCAGAGCACAGTCATCAGCAGGGAAGTCACTTTGGGCCCAGTCCAGGCAGCAGGAGGTTCCACCATCAGGGCCGATCAGGAGGGAGATTCCAGCAGCAGCGGAGGGCCCCATGCCCTAAGTGTGGGAGGTTTCATCCGGGGCTCTGTTACATGGACATGCAAATATGTTATGGGTGTGGGATGAGGGGCCATATTCAAAGAGAGTTTCGTGCATCCAGCCACGACGCAGTAGGGGCATCGCCCAGCCATCCAGTTCTTCAGCTGCTACATCTTCAACACACCCTCCAGCCCGAGGTTCTCTAGCACCAGCAGGGCGTGATGCAGCTAGGGGTGGTGCACGGGGTCCCCGAGGACCTAGTCGGTTCTATGCCCTGAGTGGTCGACAGAGTGCAGAGGCTTCTCTAGATGTCGTCACAGGTATTTTGACTGTTCAATCCCATGATGAGTATGCCCTTATTGATCCCGAATTTTCTTTATCCTATGTCACTCCTTATGTTGCTTCAAACTTTGGGATAGAACTAGAACAACTTCATGAGATGTTCTCAGTATCTACTCTGGTTGGTGAATCTATTACGGCCGCACTGATCAATAGGGATTGTATTGTCACGGTGCGTGGTCGGGATACCACGGCCGATCTTATTTAGCTAGGAATTGTTGATTTTGATGTAATAATGGGAATGTATTGGCATTATTCATGCTTTTCCAAACTCGACTGCCGACCCAGAATTATGAGGCTTGAGTTTCCTAACGAGCTAACCGTTGAGTGGGAAGGGAATAATATTATACTGAGAGGTAGGTTTATTTCCTACCTTAAGGCCTCAAAGATGATCAAAAAAGGGTGTATCTATCATTTGGTTCGAGTTCCGGACACCACCTCTGAGGTGCCTGCTCTCGAGTCCGTGCCAATTGTGAATGAGTTCCTTGATGTCTTTCCAGATGAGCTCCTTAGAATCCCTCCAGACAAGGAGATTGATTTCGGGATTGATGTATTGTCGGTCACGCAGCCGATATCTATTCCATCCTACAGGATGGCACCGGCGGAATTGAAGGAGCTAAAGGAGCAACTGAAGGATTTGCTAGAAAAGGGATTCATCCGGCCAAGTGTGTCACCTTGGGGAGCGCCAGTTCTCTTTGTCAGGAAGAAGGATGGATCGCTCTGGATGTGTATTGATTACTGGCAACTCAATAAAGTCACAATAAAAAACAAGTACCCATTGCCTCAAATAGATGATTTGTTCGATCAATTGCAATGTGCTAGGTTCTTCACAAAAATTGATTTGCGGTCCGGGTATCATCAATTAAAGATAAGGGATCAGGATATTCCTAAAACAACTTTCAGAACTCGATATTGGCACTTTGAATTTCTGGTGATGTCCTTTGGGCTAACCAACGCCCCAGCTGCTTTCATGGACCTTATGAATCAGGTCTTCAAGCCATTTCTTGACTCCTTTGTGATAGTATTCATTGAAGATATTCTTGTATATTCACGAAACCGAGAAAATACTGCCAATCACCTCAGGGCAGTCCTGCAGATTCTTCACCAGCACCAGTTATACACAAAGTTCTAGAAATGTAAATTTTGGCTTGAATCTGTTACCTTTTTGGGCCATGTTGTCTCCAGGGAAGGGATTAAGGTTGATCCCTATAAGATCACATCAGTGAAGGATTGGCCTAGACCTATAACCCCGACAGAAATTCATCGTTTCTTGGGTTTAGCCGGGTATTATAGGAGGTTTGTGGAAGGATTCTCTACTCTCGCCTCCCCATTGACTAAATTGACGCAGAAAGCGGTCATGTTCCAGTGGTCCGATGCTTGTGAAAGGAGTTTCCAGGAATTCAAATCGAGATTGACTTCGGCGCCGGTGTTGACCTTGCCAGAGGGTACAAAGGGGGTTTGTGGTGTATTGTGATGCTTCAAGGGTTGGTCTTGGGTGTGTATTAATGCAATGTTGTAAGGTTATAACATATGCTTCAAGGCAGCTTAAGAATCACGTAAAGAATTATCCGACTCATGATTTGGAGCTTGCAGCAGTTGTTTTTGCATTAAAGATCTAGCGACATTATCTGTACGGGTCCACGTGGACGTGTTCACAGACCACAAGAGTCTTCAATATATATACAAACAGAAGTAATTAAACTTGAGGCAAAGAAGATGGCTGGAGTTGCTCAAAGATTATGGCATGGATATCTTATATCATCCAGGGAAAGCTAATGTGGTGGCGGATGCTCTTAGTCGGAAATCTATGGGTAGCTTGGCTCACTTGGAAGTAGATCAAAGGCCCTTGGCTCGAGAAGTTCACCAGCTGGCCAGTCTGGGAGTTTGTCTTACGACCTCTGACGAAGGGGATGTTATAGTACGTACAAAGAAGAATCATCGCTTGTGGAAGATGTCAAGGAAAAGCAATACAATGATCTAGTGTTGGCGCGGCTAAAAGAGGCAATTCTTAATCATAGGACCACAACCTTTTCTCTCAGCAGAGATGACGGTGTCTTGTGGTGCCTAGGGCGGTTATGTGTCCGAGATGTGGATGACCTTCGGGAGAGGATAATGGCAGAGGCTCATAATTATAGATATTCCATACACCCTGGTTCTACAAAAATGTATCACGGCCTCAAGGAATTTTGTTGGTGGAATAACATGAAGAGGGGTGTGGCGGACTTTGTGGCAAATTGTCCGAACTGTCAGCATGTAAAGACCGAACATCAAAGGCCCGGTGGGTTGGCGCAACTTATAGAAATACCAATATGGAAGTGGGAGATGATCAATATGGATTTTGTGGTAGGATTACCCCGTACTCCGTGCAAGTTTGACTCAATTTGGGTAATGGTGGATGGGCTCACGAAGTCAGCTCATTTCTTTCCGGTTAAGTCCACCGACACTGCGGAACAATATGCTCAGTTGTATATCAAGGAAATAGCCAGGCTCCATGGCACTCCAGTTTCCACTATCTCAGATCGAGGGGCCCAATTCACAGCTAATTTTTAGAAGAAAATTTAGCAAGGTTTGGGGACGCAGGTAAATCTCAGCACAACTTTCCACCCATAGACTGACGGACAAGCAGAGTAGACCATCCAAATGCTCGAGGACATGTTGCGGGCTTGTGTGATTGATTTTAAAGGTAGCTGGGATGATCATTTTCCACTTATAGAATTTGCTTATAACAACAGCTTCCATGCCAGTATTCAAATGGCGCCATTTGAGGCTTTGTATGGTAGGAGATGTAGATCGCCGGGTGGGTGGTTTGAGGCTTGAGAGGCCAAACTATTAGGACCCAATCTCGTGCATAAATCTATGGAGAAGGTTAGAATCATAAAAGAGCAAGTGAAAACTGCTCAGAGCCATCAGAAATCCTATTTGGACGTTCATCGCAGGGATTTGGAGTTCCAAGAAGATGATTGGGTGTTCTTGAAGGTATCTCTTATAAAGGGGGTCATGCGGTTTGGAAAGAAAGGGAAATTGAGCCCAAGGTATGTCGGTCCGTATAGAATCACTCAAAGGATAAGACAGGTGGCGTATAGGCTGGAGTTGCCCCCTGAAATGTCATTAGTGCACCCGGTGTTTCATGTGTCCGTGTTGAAGAAAGTGGTTGGAGACCCGTCTGCCATCGTGCCGGTTGAGACCGTTGAGGTTAACGAAGAATTGTTGTATGAAGAAGTTCCAGTTGCTATTCTTGATAGACAGGTCCGTAAGTTGAGAAACAAGGAAATCGCATCGGTTAAAGTATTACGGCGAAATCAACAAGTCGAGAAAGCTATTTGGGAAGCCGAGAATGAAATGAAAAAGAAGTACCCTCATTTGTTTAAATAAGTCAGGTAATAGTCTATGAAGTTGTCTTCTATAAATAATTGCATTGCTTGTCAAATTGTGTAAAGCCACCCCCCTTCCCTAGCCATTCGTCCTCTTATGATACCTTGATTTTTGTTGTTTTGTGTTCTATTGTGTTAACTGATTGTATGAGGTTCGTTGGAATGTGTTTCGGGGGCTCTCTGACAGGTGGATAGGCCTAATTACAAAGGAAACTCTGGCAACATTTTCCAAAAAATTGGGAGTTAGTTAAAATTTTGGGGGTGGCATATAGTATATTCGAACCTAAGTGATTCCCCGATCCTCATTCGAGAACGAATGATCTTAAGTAGGGGAGGATGTAAAGACCTGTAGAGTCCTTAACCAAAACAATGCCCAGTTAGATCCCCATGTTGATAGCCGTCGAAATTCTTAGGTTCGGTCCTCTAAGGAGTGAAAAGTACCCTCGGACATAGAGAAAAAAATTTGCAAAAAGGATGCAGATCTGTGGTCCACTATGCGATCGCAGACCATCTCAGCGGACCGCATAATGGCCGCAGAGTAGGGCAGGAGACTGCCCAATTTGAGGGCAATTATGCGGTTTAAAACGCGACCGCATAACTGTTATGCGATGCATTATGCGATCGCATAACAGTTTTGCGGGCCGCATAATGACTGCATAACCGGCCAGTTGGATCGCCCAGTTGAGGCTGCTTTTGCGGCAGGTTTGCGGGCCGCATTTTCGTACTGCGGTCGCATATCGATCGCATTTTTTAGTCCGAGCACCCCATTTCTAATTGTTAAACCCAACCTCCGACCAATATAAAACCCATTCCTCATCATTTTAAGGCCAATTTATGGTAATTTAGAGTGAGGAGGAGGGGTCCTAGAGAGAGGGAGTAATCTCATCAATTGTCCTTCAATTCTTATCTAAACACCATAAGATTATCAAGGGTCTCCTTCACAAGAGGTAAGCATCTATCACCCAAACTCTTAATTCCATAGTGTAGCAAGAATGGGTCATTGGAGAGGTAACTCATAATGGGTAAGAATGGTCACCTTGCATGCATGTAATCATGTAATCTTAAATCATATAAGGGAAATGGGTTGGTGTAATCTTTCACTAAAAAGGGACCATGAAACCTTAATGAACATATAATGTTTGATATAATTCTCAAGTCAGCTAGGGCTATAATTATTATTCCTAATTTTGGGCTCAATTGTGCTACATTGTGAAATAGATTGAAGGTGCTAAAGGTTCCGGCAATTTTGTTAAAAATTAAGGGAAAAACCCAATTAAGGTATGTATGGCTAACTCTAATCTCTATAGGATGAACTTATTGGTGTTCAAATACCGGGTATGAGTCCCTTGCTTGATTCTCTGAAGAATTGATGGTTTCTATGTGTTAAGGTGGGAAACTCCTGTTTCCATATTGTTCTAAGTTGCTACCATGTCAATATGCTACTTGACAATGTAAATAATGATTATTGTGCTCTTTTCTTTGTTATGTGTACGAATCCTATTATGTTGGTTCTAGTTGATATGAAGGATGATTATATGAAACGATTGAAGAAAGGAATGTAACACAGATGGTTAGATATGTCCAAGTGCCAAGGACTGTATAACAAATAATGGAAAAGGAATATGAAATGGATAATTAAATTGATATGGTTATGCCCCAAAGTGAGATGGCTTAGCCGATCGGGCCGAGATCAGACTCTATGTTGTACACATGGTGGTATTGCATAAAAATATGATATTGGTAATGTCTCACTGTTTCAAGTGATTTGGCTTAGCCGATCGGGCCGAGACCGGACTCCGTGTGAAAATGACACGGTGGTATTGTAAATTATGATGCTGATGATGTCTCACTTGGGATAGCTTAGTCGGTCGGGCCGAGACCGGACTCCATGTGAAAACAAAACGGTGGTATTATAAAATCGTGGCACTTGGCTTTAAAGGACTACTATCCAAAAGATGGAATAACGGAATAGGAAACCATGGTGACTCTTGTTTGTGTTCCCCCTATTTCTGTAAAATGTTATATGATGCCTCTAATTGCATTACAACATGTTTGTTATTTATTCTATCTAGAGTAGAGTTTGTTCATACATACTAGTACTAACGTCCCTTTTGCCAGGGGCGCTACATCTTCTTATGGATGTAGGTGGCTCTGTAGCTGGTAGCGCTGATCGTCGGTAGTGGTTCCTTCTCCTCCTCCTTACAGCAGTTCTGGTGAGCCCCATTTCCTCTCGGGGCTGTGTATAAAAATGTGTTGCTCTCCTTTTGTATATGTTTTTCTATTTTGAGGTATTGCCGAGGCCTTGTCGCCGGCGGAACCATGTTCAACTTCTTTATCTTAGAGGCTCTTTAGACACTCATGTGGGTCATGTATGTTGTTGGGTAGTTTTTAGGTTAACGTGTAACTGTAATATCATCTCATAAAGATTGTAATTATCATGTATGTTTTGAAAGACCTAAGTTTTGGATATCGGTGTATAAGAAAGAATGGATTAATATTATGAACGTACGCTTTTGATTTATTTCATGCTAACTCAGTGAAGATGATATAACATAACCACGAGGCATAAATGAGACGGGTAGGATAGGCTAAACAGGCTTGCTTGGCCGGGTTCACTCGGTTAAGTGCCGGTCGCGTCCCCCATGGTTAGGGCGTGATATAGATGATGTAGTTGAGGCGTCCCAAGAAACTCATCACATCTTTCTTGCTTTTTGGTGGTGGTAGTTCTTGAATGGCTTTGACCTTTGATGGAGCCAATTCTATTCCCCGGCGACTGACGATGAATCCCAATAGTTTTCCAGTATGAACCCCGAGTGCACACTTTGCGGGGATTAGTTTCAGGTTGTACTTCCGCAATCGGTCAAAGAATTTCTTCAAGTCTGTTATGTGATATGTGGCCTTCTTGGATTTAATGATGACATCATCCACGTACACTTCTATCTCTTTATGTATCATGTCCTGAAGAATAGTTGTCATGGCCCTCATGTAGGTGGCCCCAGCATTCTATAGGCCAAATGGCATCATCTTGTAGTAGTACACCCCTATGGTGTAATGAAAGTTGTTTTCTCAGCGTTCTCCTTGTCCATCAAGATCTGATGGTATCCTGCGAAGCAGTCCACAAAATATTGGAGTTCATGCTTGGCACAATTGTCGATGAGAATGTGTATATACGACATCGGGAAATCATCCTTTGAGCTGGCTCTGTTGAGATCCCGATAATCGACATAGACTCAAACTTTCCCGTCCTTCTTCAGAACTGGAACAATGTTGGCTAGCAAAGTTGGATATTCAACTATCCTCAGGACCTTGGCTTTGATCTACTTAGTAACTTCCTCCTTGATTTTCAGGCTCGTATCTGGCTTGAATTTCCCAAGTTTCTGCTTTACTGGCGGACACATTGGGTTTGTGGGCAACCTATGGGCCACAATGGATGTGCTTAATCCGGTCATATTGTCGTATGACCATGCAAAGATGTCCTCATATTCTTTCAAGAACCGAGTGTATTCCTCTTTCTTTGACAGTGACAAATGGATGCTGATGCGGGTCTCCTTGATGGTTTCAGAATTTCCCAAGTTGATTATCTCAGTTTCGTCCAGGTTGGACTTGGCTTGTTCTCAAAATACTCTACTTCTCTGACAATCTCCTTAGGTATTGCACCCTCTTCTTCTGAGTCACTGTCCTTTTGTTGCGTTGTCTCATTACATGTCATAGTTGTTGGTTCATCGAGATAGGAAATAGTAATGATGTTGGGATAAATATACGAGAGAAAAGTAATAATAATAAAACATCAAGCCATTTAAAGCGTCAAACAAAAAATGGTTTTCAATAATAACGTTTTTGGAGCATTGGAAATATTATTTAAAACAAAAATGCAAAAGGGAAATCATTTTTGTTTCTAGAAAAGAAAAATAAACAATGTTGTTCAGCCTTTCTACCCCGGGATTCGTCGGGCCCTCGATGGTCTAACAATACAGTTCTTGAGGAATGCTCCTCTCTCCACAGCTTGGATATTAGGGCCTTCCTCCTCCTCCTCGATGATTACACAACAACCCATGTCATCATCTTCCAAGAACAGATTCCTTAATGCCGCCAACGCTTCTTCTTCCTCTGATCCCTATATGATATCGTCCTGATTGAAGGTCTGACTTAAGTGTGGCACGGGTTTCTCAAGAGGGTAGTATGTACCATGCCACGGTGGTGACCAATCTTGATATTTTTTCCAGGTGTACTGGTACCCCAGCCCAAAAGTGGTACCATGGCGCTTCGGCTGTATTGTCTTGGTGATACCCTGAAGATATTTACTGAGATTTTTTCCAGGCTCATACCATTTCCATGCTAGCATGCTTGCTATCTTGCTACTTCACCAATTATCATTCTCGATCGCGTTTACACGCTCAATGCGATGGTATGTTTCCCCACCTAACTTTCTCTTGTTTTCAACCACCGGAATAGTCTGACTTGTGTAAATGGGGTTGCTCCCATCTCCGTGGATAATTACTTCTTGATGGTTCCACTCGAACTTCACTGCCTAATGTAAAGTAGATGCTACAGCCCCAGCGGCATGTATCCATGGTTGTCCCAACAGCAGATTGTTGGAGGCGAATATATCCAGTACATGAAATTCCACATCAAACCAAGTAGGACCCATCTGCAGACAGAGATTATTTTCTCCGATGGTGGCTCTTTGAGAACCGTCGAATGCTTTCACATTCATAGGTCCCTCTCGTATCTCATGTAAGCCTTTGCCCAACCTCTTCAGCGTTGTCAATGAGCAAATGTTGAGGCTGGATCCTCCATCAATCAGAACTCTGGCAGTAAACTTGTCTTCACATTGCGCTGTGATATGCAGTGCTCTGTTGTTATTCAACCCTTCAGGCGGCAACTCGTCCTCATGGACGGTGATTTTGTAGCTTTCTAACACTTGCCCCACCATATTGGCCATTTCTCCATTAGTGATATTGTTGGGCACATATGCTTCATTCAACACCTTCATTAAAGCATTCCTGTGTGTCTCGGAATTTTGCAGCAATGACAGGATGGATATCTGGGCGGGAGTCTTGTTCAGGTGATAAACGACGGAATACTCCCTTACTTGTACCTTTCTCAAGAGGTCATCCGGACCAGTCTCAATAATGGGCGGTTTGCTGGAGGCTTACTTACTGGTTTCTCCCAAATGTTCTGGTGTATAAACCCTTCCTGTTCTGTTCATCCCTTGTGCATCGCCGGGTTCTTCCATTTTCACTTTTCCCTTTCTTCTAGCTTCGGCTACATAATCCTAAGGTACAACATCGGAAGTGAAGGGTCGTGTGGTTGCAACCGTCACTGTGAAGGGTGTAGCTACTTCCACCTCAAATGGAACAGGTGCAGCTGTAGGCGGTGCTATTTCTACCTTAAAAGGAACCGATGAGGATACCTCGACTTCAACCGGCGGTTGTACTTGCACCACAATAGGATAGAGTGTGACTGCAGGTTTCTTAGGATCGTCACATTCTCGGATAAGCCCAATCGATCCCTCGGGATCCCATTCTTCATCAGTTTCTATCACAGTAATCCCTTTGCCCCTATGTTCTGGGAGGGGGTTGTTGCGGATGTTGGGTGCAGCCTCCTTCGCCTGCATGACCTTATTATCAATCAATGTATGTGTCCATTCATACCGGAATGTTATGCACAGGTCTTGATTGGATTGAACCATTGAGATGAGTTCACCATTGCCAAAGCGGGAATAGGGGTGACATATCCAGTAGCTTTCAATCTTTCATACAACTGGTCAATGCTCCATCAAACATTTTGAACTTGGGAGGTTTGTAACCCTCCGGAAGTTCCACATCTGGCTTTATGCATAAATCCTCATAATTCAGACCTTTTATCCCTTTACCTCTTTCAACTCTCTGAACTCGACTTGTCAACTTCTTGAGCTCCTCAGCCATGTTCTTGATGAGCAGGTCCTTCTCGACGGAATCTGGTGTATAGTAGATTGGTTGAGTGGAGTGAGGTAGGGTTTCCACTTATATAGGGTTGTTCTGGTAAATTCTAGGAGATTGGGTATAGTGATGATCATTAGTTGAGTTTTGGGGTTCTGGGATAATTTGAAGGGTATTTTGAGGAGTTTGATAGGTGGTTAGATGGTATTGAGGAGGGAGAGGTTGATTTTGAGGCAGGATTGTATACTGGTGAGGTGCGGGAGGATTCTGCGGGCATTTGTTGGGTGTGTTTTGAGGCGGTACAGGGTTCTGAGCAGTTGGGTGATTGATATCTGGGATGTTCAGTGCGAGGGAGAGATTAGCCAAGCTACGGACCTTCTCAAGCTCATTGTGGAGTTCAAGTATTTTCTGCTCAAGTCGCAAAACCACATCATTTGGGGCCTGAGTACCCTGACCATCGGAAGCTTTAACATTCTCAACATGTGTAGTGTTGTCTTTTCTGATGCCATTCATGTCATCCATTTTTTCTTTTCCATTTCCTTTTGGTGGACTAGGAGGAAGAGAAGGTGGAGGGCGCCTGGATCTAGTATGGTAAGCTGATGATGAGAGTATGCGTGAACCAACCTTGGGGAATGGGAATAATCAAAAACAAAGAAAAATAAAAGGTAGCCAAGTCAGTAAGAGTTCTGAAAAGAGTATTTGCAGTATTTAAACACATATTGCAAAAATATAAATTTGCGTCCTAATTTGGGAGCCTTGTTGTGCCTGAGGTAGGCCTACCGATAAGTTGATTTGGAGAACTTAAGTGCCAATAATTGCCTCACTTCATTAATGTAAAAATAGATGAATCTAAAACGACACTAAGATAAGATAAGATAAGTCACTACTGACACTTGGCCTTATTCCATTTGATGAAGCAAATAAATCTACTCTACTTGGTCCCAAAAGGACCTTCCCTAGGCTTGATCTTCCTAGCTCCATCGATCGGGTTCCCCAGCTCGAGCATGCCCAATAGCAGGTATACCCTTTCTAGATGCCCTTCTTCGCTTCCCTCAGCATTCTAGAAGTCGGCGACTCTTTTCCTTGTCTTCTCCTCCGGCTCTATCAAACCCTGCTCCAGAAACTCCAGGCATTCATTGGATTTGATAGACAATTCCCTCCATTCATTGATCAGCCTCATGTCTGTCTCGTGTATCTCCAGATGCTCAGCCTCGGAGTCATGAATCTTTTTGCGTAGTTTGTTGTATTTCACTTGGTCCTCAGCAGCTTCGTCTATAACCCTATTTCCCCGACAGATTCCCGGCTCAACTATCCATGCTAGGTTGTCTTCCAACCATGATATGTAAAAGCGTACATGCCTTGCGTGATACCTATCTGGCTCGATGGTGTCCTTTTCTACAATAATCTTTGAGTGCCACATATGTTGAGCTTCACACTTGTATGGAATGTCGTCATCTTGAAAATCTGCCCCGTAATGACGCATTTTTGCAACCCGCAGTATGACCTGCTTCCTACCTGCCTGACTCATAACCCTGATGGGAACATAAGGGAATACACCTATTAACCGGATCAACACCAAGTGCGGAGCGTCCTTGGATCTGATGATGAACTCGTCAGTGGAGAACCACTCGAACATCCATTGGACCTGATCCTCAGTCAAATTATTGAAAAACTGCACCCATTCTGTAGCACTTTCTGGTTGAGCAAACCTATCCGGGATGTAAGTCATTCTCTTAGGGTGATGTAAAGCTATATGATAATTCCACGGCCTTCGTGGAAACTCTTGACAGTATCGACCTTTCTGGAGATGCTCCAATAACCAATCCTGTAGTAGCAGATTACAACCCTCAAAGTGTTTGAACCCCTTCTGGCAGCGGTCCAACGCCCGGTAGATGTAAGCTATGATCATAGGAACAATGTTATATGTTTGCACCTCAATACCTTCCATTAATGTTTTAGCTACCATAGCTAGTCTGGTGTGAATTCATTCCCCTTGCATTGGGAACACTATCATACCCAGGAAGCAGACGACGAACACAAAACCCTTCGGTGAATATGACCCAAGGAAGTGATAGGGAATTCATCATGGAAGATACAATAGGACTTTCTATGACCGTTCCGTTCATAGAGGTAGTCAAAGGGTATGTAGGACTTCTTCAAGCACTCCAAATCGTCGTTCTTTTTCAAACCCATCATCTTCAGAAACCCCCTAGTGGTACGATTTTCTGGAAACAGTAAACCAGGAATGTCCCAAGGTAGCCCAGCGAATCCCCCTATTTCTTCCAAGAGAGGGGTCATTTCTGTGTTCCCAAAGCGAAACACGGATCTTTCACTGTCCCAGAACATCGTGGCAGATTCAATCAATATATTATTTGGTTGGATGTCCAACAGAGAAGGCAAATTTCCTAGGACCTTCTTCACATTTCTTTTGTCACTTGTGGAAAGATCTTCCCACTAATCTAGCAGCAATGGTGGTATGCTACGGACCATGACGAACCTGGAGACTCCGTGCCTCATTTTCTATAAAACAAATATGGTTAGGCCCTTTCCCCCTCCGAATTTGACTATTTATACATTAGTGATTATCATATTGGCACTTATTTCTCCAAATTAATGCACAAATCGTGGTTGCGTTCGTTGGGATTATGGAAACCCGGGTGGACTTTTGGACAAGGCTTGTCTTAAAGGGTTATTATGTGGACAACATATTAACCCGGCTAGATTTGACCATGATGCATGTACAATTAATCAGAGTAACCTCAAGTAGACAACTTGAAGGGGAAAGGCACGGAACCGTCGAGTGCATCGCTGATCGACTAGTTTTACCGCAAATAAGCCTTTCCAAATTTAAAGGGTGATATATAGGAAGAGTGCAAACATTCATCAACCGTTGTTATAGGATTGATTACGCACGAGTGGAATATGATGTTGAGCATGATTTATGCAATAATAAATAGCATGTTGTCACGTATTTGCACGTTGAAAAGTGATAAATGCGATATTTTAATATTGAAAGGCGTTTAAGAAAGAAAACAAGGGGACAAGTCAGTTTCTGTAGTAAAGGAAATCATAAATGCTTGAAAATAGGCAATTAAATTCCCATAAAAGGGAAAAGGGAAAGGGTGCACACGTATTAGCAGAATAAAGCATGCTTAAGACTAATTCTCAAAAAGCAAGTTTGTTATGGTAAGAGCCTAAGGGTTATCCCCAGCAGAGTCGCCATGCTGTCGCGGCCCCTTTTTCCTCGCGGAGTCCGGGTTTCGACATTTATGAGAAAACTCCCTTCCTATTAGGACGAGGTACGGGATTTGAAGAGTCTCCACCTAACGGAATAAGGTGCATTAGGGCACCTAAAGCAAATAACTCATGAAACTAGTTTACGCCACAAGAGATTTGGGTAAGGGCTCGAAATTACCTTGAGGTTAAGGTGTTAGGAACCCCTCGAGGTCCACAACAGTGGGTCCTGGCCAAACTCAATCAAGCGAACTAGTCTTTATATGAAAATGTACCAATTAGACAGCTATTATTTTAAAACGGGAATTAATGGGGGTCCTAAGTTCCTTAGCCTATAGGATCATTTCCATGCAATACTTGGTAACTTTACCCAAATTGGGATGTTACGCATAGTATTAGCGCATATGTCATCATCTCCTTTACTACCCAATTATTACCTTTTCAGTTATTACCTAAGCGTTCTAATAGCTTCTAGTGCGTACCTTATGTGTGCACTACCCGTCCCTTACCTATGACCCTTGAGGTGTTTAGGACCTCTACTTAAGGTGGTTCTAGACTGACCTATGTTACTAAACATGAGAAAACTAAGCGACAAACAAAAAGTCAAGTAGGACTGTCATATAAAGAGCAAATAGGGGCTCATGTTGACCTCCACAAGCAAAACATAAAATGCACGCAATTCAAACATACAATTTTAATGGCTTAAGACCCTACAGAAAGCATATCTAGATGAGCATAAACAAAATATAACATAACAGTTTTATTTAAGCGAGCAGCGTTACCTATCAGTCTGCCAACTGATTTTGTTAATACTCTAAATCTGAACGTATTCCAAGCAAGAAATCACAATTTTTATACCCAAAATTCTTAATTACCCTATAGGCTTGCCTAAGTGATAACCGTGGCAGAATCCTATAAGCATGGTATCTAGACTGTTAATTAGACCATAAACAAGTAGTTGATTTTAACAGGAAGGTTTTATCTTTTTAGATTCTTTATGCATGCTTTCTATTTTACAGAATTACTTACTCCTATAGGCATGATTTCTAAGTGATGAAACTGATTACAAGTATTATTTCCTATAGACATGATATCTAAATTGCAGAAACTGATTATATATATTTCCTATAGACATGATATCTAAATTGCAGAAACTGATTTTATATATTCCCTGTAGACATGATATCTAAGTACCAAAACTGATTTTATATATTCCATGTAGTGGACAACGATGTTAACCAGTTGCCAAGCAAGTTCAATAATACATACAAAGAAGATCCAATATACATGATTTCTAATGCACATTGAGATTGGAGATATATGGAGGTCCTATGAACATGGGTCCTAATACATAATTGATAGAAAACCTACGCGCAGGAATACTAATATGCCAAAGTATAAAAATTCAGGATTGTAAATAACGAGATAAGATCTTATAGGCCTGATTTCTAATGGTATGCACATAAGGAACCACCATAACAACATATAGGCATAATTTCTACCCGAAGTTGAACAAAGATATATAAAAATCCCTCCCCAGCTTTTACTAGTAACCCCATATCTATTATTACAAGAACTATTACATTATTACAGACCAATACAAAATGAATTACATAATAAAGGCTCAATTTTAACATGGAAACCAGGCATTCAAGAAAGTTTGAGACACAGGTAGTCCATCCATAATACACAAAATGGGCTTCTGGTGTGTCAAAGTTCCCAAGGGCCCCGGGGACCCCGGGCAATTCTCACACCAGAACCTTTTCAAAGAAACAGTTTTGTAAAAGTTCGGAAGACCAGCCCCAATTTGTTAGAGTTCGAAGGAGTCTCTTAGACCCTAGGCAGTGCTCACACTCTGGGTTGTAGGACCATAGATAGATAAGAGTAGGAGTTTGAAAATAGTATATAAGGGGCAAGGGACAATTTTTAGAAAACAATTTAATTTTTAGAAGTGTATAGGTTCAGACCGGCCAAGTGTATAGGTAAACAGAAACCATGGATCAGATGGAAACATGCTAAGGTAAACACACAAAACAGAGTTGATTCACATGAATTGAAGCATGCTAGTTGGGAGAGAAATAAACAGGAACTACATGGCAAACAGAAACATATATAAATCACCTGGAATGACACAAGATAATAAGAACTAAGGTATTGTAGTTGAGAAAGAGATATTAAGGAATCAGATATCAAAACAGAAGCATGTTGAGGTTTATAATAAACTGACTACATAACATATAAAATAGAACAGGGTAATAGAAATTAAGGCATCCAGTTAGGGAGATAGAAAACAAGAAGGTGAAGGCAAGTGAATCCAAGAGTCTAGCATTGGCTTTCAGCCAGCTAGACAGTGCAGCAAATCACAGCGATAAAAAGAACTTAAGTTTTGAGTGTAAGTAAAAGTTTGTGAAAGTTTACTTGTAAGCGTAGGTGTGTGTGTTGAAAACCAGAATGGTGAAAGGATTATATAGCATTCAGTAGAGTAAAAAAATAAGGTAGGAAAATTAAGAGTTCACAAATAAGGTATGCTAAATCAATTAACCAGTTAATTAGGGCTAAACATCAATCAATTAAGAGGGAAGAATCCTGAAAATGTCCCCTAAATTAAGGAAAATCTCGTACAAAATTAGTTAGCAGACATGATTGAAGTTTAATAAGGTAAACAATAAGTCTAGAGACCATTTATAGGTCGATCACAACAATCAAAGCCCAAAAATCAGACTAGTAACATAATTAAGAAAACAGTACCAATTATGAGTCACATATAAGGAAAGAATAAGTATGAATCTTCCGAAGAGATATCAATTTTAAAAAGGAGTACAATTTCGAACCCTAATTAAGCAAGTAAACCGATCAATCAATTTGTTTAACAAATCCAAAATAAACGGGCAAACATTAGAACAAGCAGTAGAATAATTAGAAACCCTAGGGCATAGAGACATAGATCTGAAAACCAATCGAAAAGTAAAGAGAACTGGAGTTAAACACTTAAACATTTTAGAACATTTTGCATAAACTTAAAAATATGAAACCCTAGATTTTAGGGGAAAACGAAAATCGGCCAACAATGATGGTAAAACACAGAAGATCTTTAAAGAAAAATATTAAATAAACTCAGAATCACTTCAGATCTGTACAATTCTGAACGGACTCAAGTAGAAAGTAACTAGTGTTCTTTAAAAAAATAGACAAAGCTGAGAAAAATTTGATTTGAACCAGAGATGTTAAGCCATAAACACGAAGATATTAGTACTCACAAACGTAGGAATGAACATAGATGGATTCATCCAGAAAATGAAGGATTTGAACTAAGTCTGTGTCGAATCTCTCTGAGATTCCATCAATTAATACAAAAATCATAACACCAGTAGAGATAGGAGGCCATATAAGGCCTAGAATAGAAGAAATAAGCCATGAATCGAAGGGGTTCAGGTGACGGCGGGCTAGGGTTAGGAAGATGTGAGAGAGAAGAGGGAGAGGAAAGGGATTCAGGGGCGGCTGTTTTGGTGAAATGAGTAGGGGTTTGGGGTTTATGGGTTAATTAAACTGGTAAGAATATCCTGGAGATCTCTAAAATCAACGGCCAGGATTCTATCTGGGGGTTTGTCGGGTTTATTGAATTGGGTTATTGGGTTGGGTTATGGGTTAATGGGTTGATTTTAATTGGGCTGGGGTGGAAATTGGGCTAAGGTCCCAAAATTAAAGAGGCTATATATTAAATACCCAATTAATTTGATAACATAATTTTTAAAAATAGCTAATAAATGATAAAAAATGATATTTATGCATAAAATTGATTTAAAATAATTACTTAATATTATAAAAATATAAAAGGTCATTTTCTTGTAAAATAGAGTAATTATGCACATACGGGCTATTATCGCAAAGTTATTGCAATTACAGCCTACAAATGTAAATAGGGTTATGCATAAGATAAGTAAAGCTTAATATAAATAAAAATTATAAAATTAGGCAATAAAATTATTATAAAACCATTTGTGATTCAATTAGTAATTATATATAATAAAGATAATAGAATAAAAATCCTTTTAAAATGGCAGAAAAATATGAAAAAATATTAATTGATACTCATGCATTGTTTTTGAAAGTATATATGGATTAATCCATATTGATTACTTCCCATTTCCAAGTCGTAATCTCTACAGACTGCAATAATCCACCAGGTTTTTGGTGCTCAATTTGGACTTGATGACAGTTAGGGCACTGAGCAACAAACTCTGCTATATCCTTTTTCATTCCGTCCCACAAATATATATCCCTGATATCATGATACATCTTGGTTTCTCCTAGATGAATAGAATAACGGGAATAGTGAGTTTCTCCCATAACATGCCGACGCATCCCTGCAACATTAGGGACACATAATCGTCCTTGATATATGAGGACCCCATCTTCTGTAATCTCAAAGAGTGTCTTCTTCTTCTGAGGGGTGGTATCCCTATAATGAACTAGCACAGGATCCACGTACTGGCGTTTCTTTACTTCAGTTACTAAAAAGGATGTTGACATATCCTGAATAGTAATTCCAATATCTCCTGAGCCCAGTAACCGAACTCCAAGACTAGCTAGCTGATGAATCTCATGGGCTATTCCCCTCTTTTCTGGCTGTAAATATGACAGGCTACCCATATATATACGGCTGAGGACATCGGCTACTACGTTCGCCTTCCCTGGATGGTATAAAATATCAATGTCATAGTATTTAAGTAGCTCCAACTATCTCCTTTAACGTAAATTCAATTCCTTTTGCTTGAAGATATACTGGAGGCTCTTATGATCTGTATAGATATCAACATGAGTGCCATACAAGTAGTGCCTCCACATCTTTAGTGCATGAATAATCGCGGCTAATTCTAAATCGTGAGTCGGATAGTTCTTCTTGTGCTCTCTTAGTTGTCTAGAAGCATAAGCTAAACCTTACCATGCTGCATCAGCACACAACCCAATCCAATGCGTGAAGCATCACAACAGATAACATAACCATCTGCCCCTTCTGGGAGCGTCAGAACCGGTGTGGAAGTCAATCTGTCCTTCAATGCCTGGAAACTTCGTTCGCAAGCATCAGTCCACTGAAACTTTGCTCCCTTCTGAGTCAACTTCGTCAAAGGTGCTGAAAGGGAAGAAAACCCCTCTACAAATATCCTGTAATAGCCTGCCAAACCGAGAAAGCTACAATCCTCCGTCGGTGTTATATGTCTAGGCCATGTCTTTACTGCCTCAATATTTTGTGTATCCACCCGGATGCTTTCACCCGAAATGATATGCCCAAGGAAAACTACATAGTTCAACCAGAATTCACATTTAGAGAATTTTGCATACAACTTCCCTTTTTGTAGAACTTTGAGCACAATACGCAAATCATCTGCATGCTCATCCTCTGACCGAGAATATACCAATATATCATCGATAAATACAATTATGAACAGATCTAAAAAGGTCCTGAACACACGGTTCATCAAATCCATGAATACTATTGGGGCATAGGTCAAACTGAACGACATAACACGAAACTCAAAGTGCCCGTATCTGGTCCTGAATGCTGTCTTCGGAATATCATTCTCCTTAACCCTTACCTGATGGTACCCGGACCTCAAGTCTATCTTTGAAAAACACTTTGAACCTTGTAACTGATCAAAGAAATCATCAATCCTCGGGAGCTGGTACTTATTCTTGATTGCCACCTTATTCAACTGTCTATAGTCAATACACATTCGTAAGGAACCATCTTTCTTCCTCTCAAATAACACTGGTGCTCCCCACGGTGATGTACTAGGTCTGATAAAACCTTTTTCAAGCAATTCCTTTAGTTGTTCCTTCAACTCTTTCAGCTCTACGGGGGCCATTCTATAGGAATGAATAGATATTGGATGAGTATATGGTAGTAGGTCAATAGCAAACTCAATTTCTCGCTCTGGCGGAAAATCTGAAATCTCATCGAGAAAAACACCGGGAAACTCATTAACCACATGTATGAGCTGAATGGTTGGTGGCTCAACTTCTACATCATGAACCCGAACTAAGTCATAAATACAACCTTTTTTGGATCATCTTCCTTGCCTTGAGATAGGAAATAAATCTACCACTCGGCGACGCCTTATTGCCTTTCCACTCCAAAACAAGATCCCTTGAAATTTAAATCGGACTATCTTTGATCTACAATAAACGTTTGCATGACAAGAAGCCAACCAATCCGTACCCATTATAACATCAAATTCCACCAAATCTAACTCGATTAGGTCCGCTACGGTAGATTGATTATGAACTACTATTATACAACCCCTATATACTTGCTTAGGTATCACTAAGTCCCCAAAAGGTGTAGCCACCTTAAAATGTTTAATCAATTCAGGTTTTATTCCAAACTTAGTAGCAACTAACAGAGTAACATATGATAAGGTGGAACCTGGGTCAATCAGTGCATATACATCATATGAGAAGACTGATAATATACCTGTAACAACATTAGACTATGACTCCTGATCCTGTCGTCCTGCCAACGCATAAATGCAGTTATGAGAACCGCTCAAGATAGATGCTCCGCCTCTACCTCTACCACGAATCATTGGTGCTTGTGAACCTTGCCCATGGAGGCGTACTGATGATGAAGAACAACCTACAGTTCCCGCTGGCTGAGCTATTCTTGCATCGCCTCTCGTCGTACAATCCCTCGTAACGTGGCTCGGATAACCACAAGTATAACAACCATCCAATCCCATACGGCACTACCCGGCATGCTGCTTACCGCACTAAGCACATTGTGGCAAGGGCGGCCTCATCGGACTTGACCCTCTCCTATACTGAGATCCTGAGGCCCTGGATTTCTTACCAGACCCTGAATATGTAGAGCGATTAAATCTGTTAACGCCAAACTGAAGGGCCGCACTAGCCGATGACTAGGTTGGATACCTCGGGTACTGTTGTCTCTGACCACCTCGGAACTCACCAGAAGGACCAGAAGACCTCGCTCTCTTATTCTCGACCCTATCATGCTCACGATCGGCCCTCTATTTCATCTTACGCTCCTTTACACCCTGAGCGTATGCTTGAATACGATAAATATCCATGTCTGGCTGAAGTGAGACCAAAATACAATCATTAAGCATGTGCGACTGTAATCCCATCACGAACCTGTGAACCCGATCCTCCATCTTAGACACAATAGTGGGAGAATACCTAGCAAACGAATCAGACTGAAGACTGTAGTCCCGAACACTCATGTTACCCTGCCGAAGGGGAAAAAACCTATCAAAGCTGGCCCGTCTAAGCTCTGGTGGAAGATAATGACGAAGAAAAGCTCTGGTTGCCCATCTAAACTTCTTCCATACTGATGGAGGGGCATCCTCACCTCTAGACAATTTCCAAGACTCGTACCAATTAACTACAACATCTCGGAGTCTCATTACCCTCAACGTCCTTTGCATTCTACCAATAAATGCTTGAGGGTCTAAATTAATGAAGTCACGAACCCTCGCATTGACGTACCTATCTGCATGACCAATACCTACTTCATGACGCAGAGCATGTACGGCTACTAATCGAGTTAATAGCTGAATAGCATCTCTCATCTCCTGACCTAGTGCATCTGGCTGAGGGTTTGAACGTACAGGGGAGGGCACAGGAGCTGGTGCCCCTCGAAGCTCTTCTGGAAAGGGTGGAGTATGTGAAGTATGAGATGGAATTTTACTATGAGACTCTCTTTGAGCCCTGGTAACTAGTGGCGCTCGAGTAGTAGTCTCGCCAGCCACGAACTTTCCCTTCTGGGCGGCTGTAGTCTTCGGAGGCATTGCTGAAAACGCATATTGTTAGGAACATGAATTCTTATACCGCGATCTTAGATAAAAAGCGAGGATAACATCCTATAACTCCTGTAGTCTCCTATATATAAGTGTGGTGCACAACACACCCATAAACAAGACTCTACTAGACACGGTCAATAGACAACCCTATGACAGAACAACTTTGATACCGCTTTTGTCACGACCCAAACCGATGGGCCGCGACGAGTGCCCGAGTCCTACCTGTCGAACACCTTTAAGCATGCAACTATGATATAAACATGAATAATATCTACTGAATTACGAGAATAACATACTTGAGGAAAATCTGTCCAAAAGACATATATATACATTTACGTGCGGATTACAGTGGGCGACCCAGCAAGGCCACTGTAAAGAACTATATATGAAAGCCGACAAGGACACATACTATCCAACTCTACATAACTGCCTACAGACCTCTACCAGAAATACAACTGCACAAAGATGGGACTGAGCCACGTCATACCCATGTATATATATACAAACATATCGTACCAAATCAAAAGCAGCTCTGGATCAAGTGGAGCACGCCAACTCTCGCTGATAAAGGATCCTAAGAAGTGGGACTGTCAGCTTGCCTACCCGCACTTGCGGGCATAAACGCAGGCCCCGTGAAATAGGGCGTCAGTACGAAAAATGTACTGAGTATGTAAGGCATGCAAACGAGTATATAAAAGACATAGACGAAACATGGAATAAAGAAATCCATCTGTAAATATGGATAACTTTGTAAATTCTAAAACATTTATAATGTCATGCACGAGCATATAAATGTCGTGTCATACATTGGTATAGGTGTACATAATATCATCAAGCCTCTGAGGGCATCCCATCATATCGTCTCGGCCACTGTGGGAAACATCATCAACATATACCAACTGATCAGGTGGTGGTGCGTATATAACGTCGTAACCTTTTTTTCCATATCCCATATGCATATATATACATATAAATACGCGTATATAACGACATCTGGTCATGGGTCAATGTACATGTATTAATGAATGAAATGCATGAAAATATATTAATTCCCTTCGAATAAACTTTATCAAATGCGTATTATTCTGAGACCCATGAACATGAGATATAATAATATGTCACATGGGGAATCAAGAACACAGAGACACCTAGTATTTCTATGAATAGAGTCATTTATGAAAACTGCGCGTTTGCTCGTTTCTTATGTATAACTTGGATCATGCCAAAAAGAAAGAAGGGATGGCCTTAACACACCTGAGCCGATTTTCTTGAAACACGACTAAACTGCCGTTTATGGCTAGCTCGAGTTTGACCTTTGAAAATGCGATCGAACTGCTTGCTTGTTGAATGAAATATTATAAGGAAAGAAGAGAACTGGCAGAAAAATTTCCTTATCACAATCTCTCTTTTATATTTTGTCTATTAATGCTTCAGCTTCACTTTAGTAGCACTTGATTTTGTTGTCATGGAATATCTTATTAATCCTTTTTTATTTTGGTCGTAAGGCTTCTTATGTATTTCCCTTTAGTATGTAAAAGTAAAGTTTGCTATAAATTTTCCTAATCTATTGCACTTCCATTTATCTGATGCAATATTGAAAAAATCCCAGCACAAACTCAAAGATTATCGATGCAATACAGAATTGTCAACCCATGTAAGGGATGTAAGTACAATGCTTATTTTCATTTTGCCACATTACCTTAGATGGCCACCTAATTAAAAAGAACTATGAGTCATTTGTTTTGTTAGCTTCCTTACTGCCGCGTTTTTGGTAGTGGGGGTTAGTCTTATCTCATAATTTAATAATTAACTAGGTAATATATCGTTATCCGATAATTAACCAATTACTCGCATAATTAAGAATTATCTCAATTTACTCAAAATTTTACTTATTTTTAATAACTTTATACAATATTCTAGCCTGATCATATGGTACCTTGTATGGTACTAGTCTATAAATATCGGGTATTATCGCTCGACCCGTATTTTATTCCAAATCGGCAGCCTTCAACGAAACTCGTTTTCTTTAATTCGTGTACCCTTTATACGTCATGATACTTACTTATCGCTTATTATAAATAACATAAATACATTAACCTCAAGATAATCCCATTAACACCTGTAGCCTCTGAGAAGTTTAGCCTCTGAGAAGTGTTTGGGTGCTTCCATTATTTTCCTAACAGTTGCTTCATTTCCTTTACAAAACATCATTAGATCATCTGCAAATGCCAAGTGAGTGAGTTTTTGTTCCTTGCACATTGGGTGGTATCTAAAATCTGGCAATTGGCTAATTCTCTTTAGAGTCCTAGACAAGTATTCCAGCACGATAACAAAGAGTAGTGGGGATAATGGATTCCCTAGCCTTAAGCCCCTCTTCCCCTCAAAATAACCATACCCCTCCCCATTAACCGTCGCCGAGAATTTTGTTGTTGTTACACATGCCATGACCAACTGAATGAACCTAGGAGGAAATCCATAGCCCTTCAAAATTTCTTCAGTAAACTCCCACTGTACCATATCATACGCCTTCCTTAAGTAAATCGTCATTAGACATCCAGGAGTAGTTTTTCGATTGTAGTGTCTTAGTAGATAACATTATAAACTAATGAGCCCTTCACAAATGTTGTTTGATTTTCACAAACTATTGTAGGAAGCACATCAGTAAGCATATTGCACAATACCTTTGGTATACACTTGTAAAGTACATTGCTACAAGAGATGTGTCGAAATTAACTAGCTTATGTTGGATTGGGCACCATAGGGATCACAATTATTATAGTTGCATTAAGTTGATTGAGCATTAGTCCATTCCTGAAGAGCTGCATGACTGCCTCATAGATATCAGTACCAACCACTCTCCATGAATCCTTGAAGAATCCTGCTCCATACCCATCAGGTCTGGGACTCTTATTTACATTGATATTGAACATTGCTCTCTTTACCTCCTGTGCAGTTAGCCCTTTTATCATATCTAATTATTTTTGAACAGAGAATACATTTAGGAACCCCTGCCATGCCTTTCTTCTAGCTACTACATTAGCACCTAACATCTGTATATAGTAGTTCACAAATACATCAGCTATCTTCTTAGGTTCTGTTTGCAAACGTTTCGTTTCATCATTAATTTGAGTCACTGCTTGTACTAATCTTCTCTGTTTAATAATAGAGAAGAAATACTTGGTATTATCATCCAAGTCTGATCCATGTGGTCTTGCATCTCTCCATCAAGAAATTTTCTGCCATAACAGATGATTCCCTAAACTTGTCCCTTGCATCTTTCTCCTTTTGTTGTAGTTCCTCATCAAGTGGTGTCTCCTACAACATTTCTTGTAGTTTCCGCATTTCCTCTCTATATTTGTTGCTTCATTTATGTCATTACTGAAATTCCTCTTGTGTAGTGTTCTAAGTTTCTGCTTCAAAGCCTTTAGTTTCTTTACTACTTAATACATCTTACACCCCTCCACTTGCATTGCCCATCTCTCTTCAATCATGTGCATAAAGTCATGATGTTGACTCCACATATTACAATATCTAAAAGATTCCTTTTCTTGTATGAGTCTTAATTATCTCCACCACCAATGGATAGTGATCACTCACCCCCTTCTGACATAGCATAAGTTTTACATTGCTCCATTGTATCTATCCATTCCCCATTGACAAATACCCAATCTATTTTTGAGAATATTCTATTTGTCCCTTGCTTATCACTCCATGAGTACACATACCCATTATTTGGTAACTCCATAAGTATGCATTTATCTATACATCCTGGAATTCCACAACCTCACTTAATGCTACTGGATTCCCTCCAAGTCTATTCTCCTACTGCAAAACTTCATTGAAGTCCCCCATGATTATCCATTGAATCTGGCAACCCATACTCCTCTTGTGTACATAGTCCCATAATGCTTTCCTCTCATCTCTGAGATTATGTGCATACACACATGTGACCATGAATATGACTTGCATAGGAATTTACTTCACTTGACAAGTTATTGCATGTTCAATTTCATTTATTATTCTCACCTCATACCATTCTGGTTTGCACACTAGCACCACTCTACCATTATAGTGTGATATATGATTACTATAGTATTGCCACCCAACAAACATATAGTAAGAGTACTCTCCACCTTATTCTTTTACAATCTTGTTTCTAGTAACCAAATTAATTCAACATTCTTGTCATTACAAAAGAGTTTTACCTCTTTCTGCTTATTGAGGCCATTAAGGCCTCTTGTATTCCAACTCATTAGCTTAAACATTCCCCATATGGAAAATGGTATCACCCCTTCCTTCCTTCCCTTCATTAGCAACACTTGTTCCTTCATTATCCTTCCCCATATTCTGAAAAGTATTTGCCACAGGCACCACTGAATTGTGTGTGTAACCACATTATTATGTTTAGATGGTTGGACCTATTGATATCTTATTTTTCCTACACTTGGGGTATAATAGGCCTCTATGATTTAGATTTATAAATTGAAATAAAGAATAAGTACAATATCCATCTGAAGTACTACCGGTCCTTGGGGTAGTTGTATTGTATTCAGATGTAATTTTTGTTAATTTTCCAGTTTAGTTGTAACTTATATTGTGTATACGGTCAAAATTGGGGAATTCCGATTTTAAGGCCTCCATGGCATTCCAAGCCCGATCTCGAGAGGCTCGAAGCAGAGTCCAAAGTTCGACCCTAAGGTGCATCCCTCGAAAGAGTATATCGGAGGTTCATCACAGCATACCTCGAGGCAGTATGAAAATCGATGGTCGTCATAGAAAGGCGGGAAACTCCCAAGGACACGTGGTTAGAGCTGATAAGGTCTACGAGAGATAGTACAAGTCTGTACTGAGCTGTTATACAGCTGTACCTATAGCATTTCTCTGTCATAATTAGACATGTACTATGTTAGGATAGGGAATCCCTATCATTTTGTAACACACATGAATATTCACGACAATAGAACATTCTCTGCTTTTCTTGTCTAACGTGCTCAACAATTACTCTACAGCTATATTGTTTTTCATTTATTATACTCCATTTATTGTTCTTCATATATCATCCATTATTAACCGCCAAAGGCTACCCTCGAGGCCTCCGACATCACTATTTCTTCATTTATTGTTCATTAGTAATTTCTACAATCCGACCTCGAGGCCCCCAGTTCCAGTGAGCTCAAGGCCCCAGTCTTGTGACAACTCTGGTTTGCATATCTTACTTCCCTTACTCACACCTAGCGTTTCTCATCTAACAACTAGTATTTAAATAAATCATATATTATTAGAACCACAAAATCAAATATAATTGTCAATACCATTTTCAAGGTAAACATATTGTTTCGTTTACCTATCAGGTTGGGTTAGGTGTCATCACGACTTAGTGGGATTTTGGGTCGTAACAGATTGAGGATATCCCTTGGAGTTCATATTTTAAATTTGAGAGAGTTTGGTGAAGATTCCAATTGGGTTCGGTTAAAAGTTCAGATTGCAACTTGAAGAGAAATATATAATAAATTGTAGTATTTTATATATCGGGTGTACAAACGACTACAAAATACATACATTTAACATAATGATATGAAAATTGTATATTTTAACCGCATTATATAGAATAAAAGGTTGTTTGCATGTTATATGCAAGTCATAGGTAAACAAAGAAATTTTTAAAAAAGGGTTGAATTTTTGGGTACGATTTCATCGTTGGTTTGTTTCAAAGCATTTTCCGTTGTAATTTTTATTGGGGAAACTTGTTTGTAGTTGAAAATCAATTTTTAGATGCTCATTTACCCATAAAACTGTACAATTGAATTTGTAACGTGGTTTATAGACAAGCGAATTGATTTGATCAAAGAATTATAAATAATTAAATAAATAGCTTGGTTCTGAGAGCAGAACTTCCAAAGTGTCATGACCCGAATTAACCCTCCGAACAGGCTCGCGACGGCACCTAGTCCCTATGACTAGGTAAGCCTAAAACATGCGGAAAGATAAGCCAAGAACAATAATAAATCATTAAGATATACTAATAACTATAAAACTTAAGTCGCTCGGCATTTACAACTTTCATTTACCCCAAAACCCAACTGGAATATCACAATGTCACAAGCTTTACAACTATAGCTCTATACAACGGATAAGGAACTTTGTATCTCCGTCTATATTTATATCTATACTAGAGTAGATGGGGACACGTGAGATTCTGCGGACGCGGCAGAATTACCTCGCGGTCTCCTAAGTCACTGCAGCAATACTCCTAGCTGAAACGCTGTGTACTGGTACCTAGATCTGCACATGGGGAAAACATGCGCAGGAAAGGACGTGAGTACTCGACATTCAGTACTCATTAAGTGCCAAGCCTAACCCAAGTCAAGTAGTGACGACGTCAGTTTGAGGCTCTACTAAGTTTGAAATAATAAAATAAGACAGTTATAAGATTTAACAGTGAAGAATAAGTGGAAATAATAAGCAGGAAAAGGAAAAACTGGAAGGAATGATGAAAGAAAACTCTCGGCTCAGCACATCATATAACTCAACAGAAATCATGCAATGCAGTATAGGGGAAAGCTCTCGGATCTTGGTTCGTAGTCCCAATTTAAACATGCAATGCAGTACAGGGGGAAAGCTCCCGGTTCTCGATCCGTAGTCCCAATTTAAATATGCATAGAAAAATATAGGTCGGACGCAACGTAATTAAACAGTTCAGGAGAAATAGTAGACTAGAATAAGGTAAGCTACCTAAGCATGGTTCAGTTATTAGAAAATAGGAGGACATCAGGTAAGGCAAGTAGACATGCTTATTCCTAAGTTAACTATTCAGTTCAAACAGGGAAAATCAGTAACATAGGAATGAAAATGAGATATGCCATAAAGGGAACAGTGGAATTTTAGTAAATATGACCCTTGCACGCACTCGTCACCTCACGTACAAGGTATCCACATAGTGAAAGTCAGTTAAAAATGCCTAAGGGAACACAGAGTTAGGCAATCCACTTACCTCGATTGCGCAAATCAACTCCGTACCATGTTCTTGCCACGAGTATCCGACTCCGGGTGGCCCAAATCTAATATATTCGATTACATAATGTAAATAACACTTTAAGGGAACAAATTAGCTAATTAATTTGAAGCTAATACGCGAAATTAGGAAATTCGCCCAAAACGTCGCTCGGGCCAACGTCTCGGAATCGGGTAAAAGTTACATTTTCCGAACCCCCATCCACTCACGAGTCTAATCATATAAGAATCTCTCAAATCGGAGGTCAAACACCCAATCAAAACTCAGATTTTCGGTCTATGAAAATCCTCCCATTTTCCCCTCTTTCTACCCAAGATTTTCGAAATTAGAGGTGGAAATTAAGATTGGAATCATGGAATTCGATCTATAATGGTTAGAGATTACTTACCCAAGATGCCCAGGTGAAAATACCTCCAATAATCGCCTCTCCCGAGCTCCCAAAATCGAAAATGGTGAAAAATAGCTTAAACCCTCGAAATTGGGTTTTTAAATGACTGCCAAAATGTTGCCTTATGCGATCGCAGACAATAAGTCGCGATCGCGGAGGCTTAAGGAAAACGCGCCTGGAAAACCTTCTACGCGACCGCGGAACCTCTATTGCGATCACGGACCATGCAAAACCCAGACCTATGCGATCGCGTCTGGGACCTCGCGACCGCACAGAACAATTTACGAAAAACCCCTCAGACCACAGCGCACTATGCGATCGCGACTTAGGGGCTGCGATCGCAAACACTCAACTCCCAACAAGCTGCGATCGCGGGCCACATCATGCGATCGCAGAGAACAATACCCAGGCCTTCCCTAATTACCTTCGATCGCGATCCTATTCCTGCGATCGCAGAGAAGAGAAAACTGCTGTAGAAAAACCAGCAACATCAGCAAAGGCCTTTTGGCCAAAAGTGTTCGTTTGAACACCCGAGACACACCCGAGGCCCTCGGGACCTGAACCAATACCACTAACCGACCCTAATACCTCATTCAAACTTGGTCGAACCTTAAAAACACATCTCACAACACCAAAATCATCAAATATGCATAGATTCAAGCCTAAGAACTTATAAATATCTAAAATCCACATTCGACGCCGAAACACGTCTAAACTCATCCGAATGACCCCAAATTTTGCACACATGTCATAAATAACATTACGGACCTGCTTTCGCTTTCGTAATTCCATTCCGAGTCCGATATTAAAATCTCACCTATCGACCGAAATTGCAAAAATTCTAACTTTCGCCAATTCAAGCCTAAATCCACAACCAACCTCGAAAACACATTCCGAACGCGCTCCTAACCCCGAAATAACCCAACGAAGCTAACGGAGTCGACGGAATTCCATTTTGGATCCTTATTCACACAGTATTAGCTACAGTCTTATTTCAAAAGCAAAATTCCACATTTAAGGACTAAGTGTCCAAAATCACTCCGGATTTCACCACTCAACGCTCCGACAAGTTTCAATAACATAATTAGGCATGGGGGAAGCAGTTATTAGGGGATCGGGGCGCTAACTCTCAAAACGAACGACCGGGTCGTTACATTCTCCCCCTCTTAAGAAAATTGTTCGTCCTCGAACGAGTATAGAAACATACCTCAAGATGAGAAAAGATGAGGGTACTGACTCCGCATATCCTGCTCGATCTCCCAAGTTGCCTCCTCGACCGGATGACCCCTCCACTAAACCTTGACTGAGACAATATTCTCCGACCTGAGCCTTCTGACCTGCCTTTCCAATATAGCCACAGGCTTCTCAACATATGATAGATCCTCGTCCAACTAGACTGAGTTGAAATCAAAAACATGTGTCGGATCACCGTGATACTTCGGAGCATGGAAACGTGGAATACCGGATGAACTCGTGCTAGGTTGGGAGGCAAGGCCAACTCATAAGTAACCTCCCCAACCCACTGCAACACCTCAAAATGGCCAATGAACCTCGGACTCTACTTACCCTTCTTCCCAAATCTCATGACGCCTTTCATAGGCGATACCCGAAGCAAAACCCGATCACCAACCATAAATTCCATGTCACGAACTCTCCGATCCGCGTAACACTTCTGCCTGGACTGAGCTGTGCGAAGTCTCTCCTGAATCACCTTCACCTTGTCCAGGGCATCCTGAACCAAATCTGTACCCAACAGTCGGGCCTCGCCCGACTCAAACCATCCCACTGGAGACCTGCATCGCCTACCATACAAAGCCTCATACGGCGCCATCTGAATGCTGGACTGGCAGTTGTTGTTATAAGAAAACTCTGCAAGAGGCAAGTACTGATCCCATGACCCTCCAAAATCTATCACACAGGCACGGAGCATATCCTCGAGAATCTGAATCGTGCGCTCGGACTGCCCGTCCGTCTGAGGGTGAAATGTTGTGCTGAGATCAATCTGGGTACCCAACTCACTATGCAAGGCTCTCCAGAAGTGCGAGGTGAACTGAGGACCTCGATCTGATATAATGGACACCGGCACACTGTGCAACCGGACTATCTCCCGAATGTAGATCTGGGCCAACCTCTCAGAAGAGTACGTAGTCATTACTGGAATGAAATGGGCTGACTTGGTCTGCTGGTCCACAATCACCCAAATAGCATCGTGCTTCCTCAAAGTCCGAGTAAGTCCAACCACAAAACCCATGGTGATCCGCTCCCACTTCCACTCTAGAAGCCTAATGTGCTGAAGTAATCCTCCCGGTCTCTGATGCTCACATTTGACTTGCTGACAATTGAGACACTTGGCTACAAACTCTGATACATCCTTCTTCATCCTTCGCCACCGATAGTGTTGTCTCAGATCCTGGTACATTTTCGCGGTACCCGGATGGATGGAATACCGCGAGCTATGGGCCTTCTCAAGAATCAACTCCCGAAGTCCATCTACATTGGGCACAAAAATCCGTCCCTGCATCCTCATCACACCGTCATCACCTATGGTCACATCCCTGGCATCACCCTGCCGAACTCTATCTTGAAGAGCCCGAAGGTTGGGATCCTCATACTGGCGCTCCCGAATGCGGTCATAAAGAGAAGATCGAGCAACAACACAAGCAAATACCCAGCAAGACTCAGAAAGATCCAGTCTCACGAACTGACTGGCTAAGGACTGAACATCCAAGGCTAAAGGCCTGTCAGCTGCACGAAGATATGCCAAACTACCCAAACACTCCGCCCGGCGACTCAAGGCGTCGGACACCGCATTGGCCTACCCCGGGTGGTATAATATGGTGATGTCATAATCCTTGAGTAACTCCAACCACCTACGCTGGCGCAAATTGAGATCCTTCTGCCTGAAAATGTGCTGCAAACTCCAGTGATCCGTATATATCTCACAGGGAACACCATATAAATAATGACGCCATATCTTCAGGGCGTGCACTATCGCTACCAACTCGAGATCATGCACATGGTAGTTTTTCTCATGCACCTTCAACTGTCTGGACGCGTAGGCAATCACCCTACCGTCCTGCATCAAAACCGCTCCCAGACCAACCCTCGAAGCATCATAATAAACTGTATAGGACCCCAAACCGGTGGGTAATACTAATACTGGAGTTGTGGTCAGGGCTTTCTTTAGCTTCCAAAAGCTCTCCTCACACTCCTCAGTCCAAATAAAAGGTGCACCCTTCTAGGTCAGTCTGGTCATGGGCGCTAAAATGGATGAAAATCCCTCCACAAAACGGCGATAATACCCAGCCAAACCGAGGAAACTGCGATCTCAGTAGTGGAAGACGGTCTAGGCCAACTCTGCACTGCCTCTACCTTCTTTGGACCTACCTTGATCCCATCCAAAGATACCACATGGCCTAAGAATGCCACAGAATCAAACAAAAATTCACACTTAGAAAATTTGGCATACAACTTCCTCTCCCTCAATGTTTGAAGTACGGTCCTCAAGTGCTGCTCTTGGTCCTCTTGGGACCGAGAATATACCAGAATGTCATCAATGAACACAATGACGAAAGTATCAAGATACGGCCGAAATACGTTGTGCATCAGGTGCATGAAGGTTGTTGGGACATCGGTCAACCCAAATGACATAACAAGGAACTCATAGTGGACATATCTGGTCCTGAAGGCAGTCTTCGGGATATCCGGCTCCCGAATCTTCAACTAATGATAACCCGAACGAAGATCAATCTTGGAGAACACCCTAGCACCCTGTAGCTGGTCAAATAAATCATCAATGCGAGGCAATGGGTACATGTTCTTCACTGTCGCCTTATTCAGCTGTCGGTAGTCAATACACATACTCATTGAACCATCCTTTTTCTTCACAAACAATACCGGAGCACCCCAAGGCGATACACTAGGCCTGATGAAACCCTTATCAAGCAACTCTTGCAACTGCTCCTTCAACTCCTTCAACTCAGGAGGAGCCATGCGATAGGGGGTGATGGAAATGGGCTGAGTGCCCGGCAACAAGTCAATGCCGAAATCAATATCTCTGTCGGGCGGCATACCCGGAAGATCAGACGAAAAAACATCAAGATAATCCCTAACAACGGGATAAACTCAATTGTAGGGGTCTCGGCACTAACATCTCTCGCATAAGCCAAATACGCATCACACCCCTTTCCAACCATCCGGTTAGCCTTAAGAAAGGAAATGACTCGGCGGGGAGTGTACTCTAAGGAACCTCTCCACTCTAACCTCGGTAATCCTGGCATAGCCAGCGTCACGGTCTTGGCGTGACCGTCAAGAATAGCATAGTAGGGAGACAACCAGTCCATACCCAATATAACATCGAAATCTACCATACTGAGTAATAATAAATCAGCCCTGGTATCAAAACCACTGATAACTACCAAACACGATCAATATACGCGGTCCACAATAGAGAATCTCCCACAGGAGTAGAAACATAAACAGGGAAACTCAAAGAATCCTGAGATATCCCCAGATGCGAAGCAAAATAAGAGGACACATACGAATATGTAGAGCTTGGGTCCAATAATACCGATGCATCCCTATGACAAACGGGGACAATACCTGTGATGACCGAATCTGAAGCAATGGCCTCTGAGCAGCCTAGAAGAGCATAATATCTGGCCTGGACTCCCCCTCTAGGGAAACCTCGACCTCCCCGACCTTCACCTCGAGTTGCTTGAGATGGTGGGGTAGCAGTTGGGGCTGGAAGAATAGCCGAAGGACCTGGTGGAAGGCGTGGAACCTGATAAGTCTGAGGGGTGCACCCCTCCTAGCCCTGGGGAAATCTTTGATCATATGACGAGGGTCACCACACTCAAAACAACCCCTCGGAGGACATGGCGGCTGATGCTGACTCTGAACTGGCCTGCTGGATTGGCCAGTGATAACACCTCGAACTGAAGGCACCTGAGATACTGGTGGTGCATAATAAGGCTCATGAGGTCTAGGAGGAGCTGGAATACCACTAGCTGCTAGAAGAGCCGAATGAATTGGGCAACTCACAAAACCCCTACCATAACTTGCTGCTGGTGCACGAGCTCCTGAAAAGTTACTAGTCTCTCGAGACCTCTTGGTCTTTCTCTCCTCCGTATCCCGGGCCAACATAGTCTCAATCCTCCGGGCAATACTCACCGCCTGCTGTTAAGCAATATCTGTCTCCAGCTCTCTGGCCATGCTGGTCCGAATACTGGGGTGAAATGCCTTAATAAAGCGTCGAACCCTCTCTCTGACAGTGGCAACCAAAGCTGGTGCATGACGAGCCAAGTTGCTGAAACAGACTGCATACTCCGACCCAGTCATAGTACCCTGGCGTAACTGCTCAAACTCTACACGCCAAGCATCCCTGAGGCTCTGAGGGACAAACTCAAGTAGGAATATCTTTGAGAACTGAGCCCAAGTAAGTGAAGCTGCCTCGTTCGGACTGCTCAACTCAAAAACACACCACCACTGATAAGTTGTTCCCCTCAACTGGAAAGCAGTGAAAGAGACCCCACTCGTCTCCACGAGACCCATAGTGCGGAGAATGCGATGGCACCTCTCAAGAAAACCCACGGCGTCATCTGAAGCTAGTCCGTTGAACTCAGGTGGGTGGTACTTCTTGTACCTCTCAAGTCGGAGCTGCTCTGCCTCAGGAACAACTATCCTAGTCTCATGCTGAACTGGAGCTACTGGGGGCATAAGGATGTACTCTGGGACCTGCCCCATATGAACCCTCTGATCAGGAGTACGGGCTGCGGGAGTCTGTGTTCCTCCCCCGACCTAGGATGTAGTTGGGGCTATCGGAAGTAGTCCCGCCTGAGACTACTGTAGACACTCAAAAACTGAGCCAATGTCTCCTGGAGAGCTAGGGTAATAGTAGGGCCCTCCTGTGCCCCTCCAATCGTGGCTGCTGGGGATCCTTTGCCTCTGCTCTCGTCGGTGCTCGGGCTGCACCGCGTGCTTGTCCTCTGCCCTAGCCTCTGCCTATGACGGCTCTGGCTGGGGGCTTGGGTGCCTGGTCATCAGTACGTCCGGTATGAGTACGAACCATATGTAAGCAAGAATATAATAGAGTTTAAGAAGTTTGACGACAGTAACTAGCACGATAAAGAATTCCAAGGAATATGATTGTTCAACAGTTACATAGCCTCTCGAATGTAGATACAGACGTCTCCGCACCGATCCGCGAGACTCTAATAAACCGGCTTGTGACTTGTGACTCCTATGAACCTAGATGCTCTGATACCAACTTTTCACGACCCAAATTAACCCTCCGAACGGGCTTGCGACGGCACCTAGTCCCTATGACTAGGTAAGCCTAAAACATGCGGAAAGATTAGCCAAGAACATAATAAATCATTAAGATATACTAATAACTTTCATTTACCCCAAACCCCGGAAATATCACAATGTCACAAGCTTTACAACTATAGCTCTATACAACGGATAAGGAACTTTGTATCTCTGTCTATAACTATATCTATACTAGAGTAGATGGGGACATGTGAGATTCTACGGACGCGAAAGAATTACCTCGCGGTCTCCTAAGTCACTGCTGCAATACTCTTAGCCGAAACGCTGCGTACTGGTACCTGGATCTGCACATAGGGAAAACATGCGCAGGAAAGGGCGTGAGTACTCCACATTCGGTACTCAGTAAGTGCCAAGCCTAACCCCAGTCAAGTAGTGACGAGGTCAGGTTGAGGCTCTACCGAGTTTGAAATATAAAATAAGACAGTTATAAGATTTAATAGTGAATAATAAGTGGAAATAATAAGCAGGAAATCAAAGGAAAAACTGGAAGGAATGATGAAAGAAAACTCTCGGCTCAACATAGCATATAACTCAACAGAAATCATGCAATGCAGTGCAAGGGAAAGCTCCCGGATCTCGGTCTGTAGTCCCAATTTAAACATGCAATGCAGTATAGGGGGAAAGTTCCCAGATCTCAGTCTGTAGTCCCAATTTAAATATGCTATGCAGTACAGGGGGAAAGCTCCCGGATCTCGGTTTGTAGTCCCAATTTAAATATGCTATGCAGTACAGGGGGAAAGCTCCCGGATCTCGGTTTGTAGTCCCAATTTAAATATGCAATGCAGAATGTAGGTCGGATGCAGCGTAATTAAATAGTTCAGGAGAAATAGTAGACTAGAATAAGGTAGGCTACCTAAGCATGGTTCAGTTGTTATCAAATAGGAGGAAATCAGGTAAGGGAAGTAGACATGCTTATTCCTAAGTTAACTATTCAGTTTAAACAGGGAAAAGCAGTAACATAGGAATGAAAATGAGATATTCCATAAAGGGAACAGTGGAATTTTAGTAAATATGACTCGTGCACGCACTCGTCACCTCATGTACACGGTATCCACATAGTGAAAGTCAGCGAAAAATGCCTAAGGGAAAGTCCCAGACACAGAGTTAGGCAAGCCACTTACCTCGACTGCGCAAATCAACTACGTACCACGCTCTTGCCACGAGTATCCGACTCCGGGTGGCCCAAATCAAATAAATTCGATTGCATAATGTAAATAACACTTTAAGGGAACAAATTAGCTAATTAATTCGAAGTTAATATGCGAAATTAGGAAATTCGCCCAAAATGTCTCCCGTGTCCACGTCTCGAAATCGGGTAAAAGATACATTTTCCGAACCCCGATCCACTCACGAGTCTAACCATATAAGAATATCTCAAATCGGAGGTCAAACACCCAATCATAACTCAGATTTGCAGTCTATGAAGTTCCTCCCATTTTCCCCTCTTTCTACCCAAGATTTTCGAAATTAGAGGTGGAAATTAAGATTGGAATCATGGAATTTGATCTATAATGGTTAGAGATTACTTACCCAAGATGCCCAGGTGCAAATGCCTCCAAATATCGCCTCTCACGAGCTCCCAAAATTGAAAATGGTGAAAAATAGCATAAACCCTCGGAATTGGGTTTTTAAAAGACTGCCCAGATGTTGCCTTATGCGATCGCGGACAATGAGTCGCGATCGCCGAGGCTTAAGGAACACGCGCCTGGAAAACCTTCTACGCGATCGCAAAACCTCTATTGCGATCGCGGACCATGAAAAACCCAGACCTATGCGATCGCGTCTGGGACCTTGCGACCGCACAGAACAATTAACGAAAAACCCCTCAGACCACAGCGCACTATGCGATCGCGACTTAGGGGCTGCGATCGCGAAGACTGAACTCCGAACAAGCTGCGATTGCAGCGAAAAAAACCCAGGCCTTTGCTAATTACCTTATGCGATCGCGATCCTATTCCTACGATCGCAGAGAAGAGAAAATTGTTGTAGAAAAATCAGCAACATCAGCAAAGGCCTTTTGGCCAAAAGTGTTCGTTTGAACACCCGAGGCCCTCGGGACCTCAACCAAAACCACCAACCGACCCTAATACCTCATTAAAACTTGGTAGAACCTTAAAAACACATCTCATACATCTCATAACACCAAAATCATCAAATATACATAGATTCAAGCCTAAGAACTTATAAATTTCTAAAATCCACATTCGACGCCAAAACACGTCTAAACTCGTCCGAATGACCCCAAATTTTGCACACAGGTCATAAATGACATTACTGACCTTCTGTCACTTTCGTAATTCCATTCCAAGTCCGATATAAAAATCTCACCTATCGGCCGAAATCGCCAAAATTCTAACTTTCGCCAATTCAAGCCTAAATATACAACCGACCTCGAAAATACATTCCGAACGCGCTCCTAGCCCCGAAATCACCCAACGAAGCTAACGGAGTCGACAAAATTTCATTCGAATCCGTCTTCACATAGTTTTAGCTACGGCCTGATTTCAAAAGCAAAATTCCACATTTAAGGACTAAGTGTCCAAAATCAATCCGGATTTCACCACTCAACGCTCCGACAAGTTTCAATAACATAATTAGGCATGGGGGAAGCAGTTATTAGGGGATCAGGGTGCTAACTCTTAAAACGATCTATCGGGTCGTTACACAAAGGCAGTAATATGAATATCAATAGACAATAAATAAAGTATTATTGAGCTTTTGAATAGTATATAGCATAAGTTTGTCTACAAAATTTGTGTCCCTTACAATAACCGTTGAAGTCACTATATATGGCTATACCTAGTGAACAAGGTCCTAGTATCAAGGCCCTCTTAAATGACAATTATGGGGACCATTGATGAATATTTAACAACGGATAATGAATGCCAAAATTTTCTATAACGGACTATGCATTTAATAATGATCCTCATTGAACGCCCTATGATTGCAAATATTTGTTTGTCTCATTAGAAACATTTCCTTCGGGGTCTTACCGGTGCCAACTGAAGTTGTTGTCCCCGATCTAGGTTTCTACTTTCCTTGTTTTCCGTCTGTATCCGATTTCATGTGTTGCTCTATTATTCGAGTATTTAATACAAATTAATTTTAACTAATACAGATAGTCCCCCTACTTTCTGGTGGCACAACTTTGAGTCATTGGGAAATTGGTGAAGATACCTTTCTTGGCAGGAATTGTTTTTGTCACTTCTGAAAAGTTTCTGACGCTTGATTAGACGCACCTCTCTTCGTATTCAATGCCCTGAACATACGTCAATCCACGATTTAGAAATACCTTTTCTAGTTCTCGAGGTAATCATAGCCGCGATTTAAACCTCCTATTCGTTTACTTATACGCCTTATTCTTCTTTTTTGCACTTCCTGGTCTTTCAAATTCTCTCAACTTCTTTGCACTCAACTCTCTCTTGCTTCCACCCTTCTTCAGTCTTCTTCAAAGAACATTCATTATCTTCTGCTAACCATGGACTCCTCCTCAAAGAACTCAAGCTCTCTGAAAACAAAGAAAGCACTGATGATGTTTCCCCTCCTACGGTGAGTACCATCATTCCTAGAAGGTTCAGTACAACCAATGATTTTGAAGAGAAGTTTCCTTCTGCCAACTCCCGTAAATGGGTTGTTGGTGTGTTCCCTTCTTCCACCCGTCCTTCTAGAATTCCTATTGTAAAGGAGGACTGTGGTTTCCATGATCTGAACATCATCTCTCCCGATCTGGCAGAGCGAGTAACCTTCCCTAAGAAGGGTATAACATACGTTTACACGTAGCCCTTCACTTTGGGCCCATTCTCATTGAGAATGGGACTTGACCCCGTAATCTTGGAGTTCTGTTGCCGGTATCAAGTCTACTTGGCACAGGTGAGCCCTCCTGTGTGGTGAACGGAAGCCTGTCTATGGTGGCTACGCCGAGATGGGGAAGACATCTCCTTGGACCTCATGACTAACCTTTAATACCTAAGATTTTTTTTGTGTGGGAGGGGGGGATAAACTATAGCAAATAGGGTCACCATGCTTTGCTCACAATAATGGATGATGACAACGACCGTCGATGGATGGAGCGGTTCATTGTTTATCAATCCACGGTCGTTGAAGTTGCCACGAGGAACATCATCCCGACCACAACTCCATCTTTCCTTGAAACATGGACTTGTACACGTAAGTTCAACGTCTTTCTTTTCTCCGATTAAAGGTTGTTTCATATTGTTACTGATCCTTGTCTTTTCATCATTTCAGCAACTCGGTGTTCACCGCAAAGGGTTGAAGGCTTTTACTAGTTGGTCCAGAAGATTCTGGATATTAGCACGCCTGAGACGTGTCGGTGGAAAGAACTAGCCCTTAAATACAGAGTAGAAGGCCAAAAATCATGATAAGTTGATTCTCGAACTAATCTTGTTTTTCCTCATGTATAAGAAAATTGGTTATCTTCGTTTTGCGTTGAATTTACGTCTTCTGCATGGTTGTGTTACCATCCTCGAGGAGAAGGAAGCATCCACACGATTAGGGGCCATCGGATCTGCTTCTGGTGCAGGTGCTTCTTCTGAGAGTCCCTGGCCAGAGAGCATGCAACGAAAAAAGCGGTGCACCTCCTCTACTGAGGGAAAAATCAAAAAGGTAAAGAGAGTGCCAGCGCCTAGCGAAGCCACTATGGTGATTGATGATGACGGGGAAGACAGTGATGAAGGGGCTTCCCTACAAAGGAGACGACAACCTTCATCATCTTAACATAATTCTCAATCTGAAGAGATAATAACACCAATCAAGAATGATGTCCTCTGGGGAGACTGCAATATAGCAGAGGAATCCAATTCTCGCTTCCGAGCCTCAATTTCTGCTCCCGGTACTTTATGGCTGAGTACCGGGCCTCTTCCATTTCGGTTGGTGATCAACTTATAACCAGCACTGCCTTTGTTGTAGCTGCTTCTCATCCCACAACACTATCAGTTTCATCTCCTTCCACGTCGGTCAAAACTTCATCACCAGTAACTGCAACATCGCCCCCACCGACCGTCGACACTCGAGAGGAGGATGTCCCCCCTCCCTAGTCTCCAAACCATGGGAATTTCGGGCATAACTATTTTCCCCCCTTCTGTAGATCCCCAAAGGTGGAGGAGCATCTCCCTCTCGATCTCTACTAAGTGCAATTGCGGTCTAGATCGGTGGAACTCGCCAATTACCTGAAGCCATTAACTTTAGAGAAAGATAAGAATCAAATACACTTTCTTTCATGGAGTGTATGATAAACACTGCCATGCACAATGCAGTAGCGGTATGATTTTTGTTCATTTTACTGTTTCTTCTTGTCTTGTTATGACAAGATTTATGATTTGAGTTTTTGTTGTGCGGGCTAACTTCCTTACTTCAGAGGTCCTTCAGAAGTTTATCCTAGATAAAGAAAAACTCGCACCCGAGCAGGATAAACTATTGGCCGAGCGGGATCAAATTGTTACACACCTCCCGATGTTAGAAGCATAAGCCGCCGAAGTCGGTGAGTTGGAGGGTCGATTGCAGCACAGCGAGCACGAGGTTATGGACCTTAGCCAAGAGGCCATCCTGTTAAATGCACAATTTCAAGAGGCCTGGGCTAAATTGTCTAAGGTCCAAAATTATGTTCTTGTTGCTGCCGAGCGCGAGGCTGCCTCTACTGAGAGGCTGAATTATATGGAGGTTGCCTTGAACTCAAAATCTGAAGAGGCGTCTATTGCTGAGGAGAAGTGTTCCCAAATGGAAGATAAATATAAGAGGATCATGGAGCACAATAAGGTTCATCTCCACTATTCGTGACCTTGATCTCAGCCTTCAAGAGACGAGCGGAATAGCCTTTCGACCGAGGTTGATCATATTAATTCAGAGCTCCAACGCCAAGAGGATTCCCACATTGTTGAAAAAACACATTCTAGGCATAGCATGAGGAGAAAAACCTTGGAAGAAGCCAAAGCTGGCATCATTGATTTTGATGCCAAGGTCGCCAAGGCTTGTGTGCTAGAGTCAACTGCCCAAAGGAGCCTACCTATTCAGCCTGATGCAACTGACTCTTCTGGTTTCAGTTCCACATTCTTGGGAACTGAGTAGGAACTTGAAGGGATTATGATGAAGGTCGTGATCCTGAGCTGGCGGCATATCCGCCTACTTCTCCCAAGGGCACAAACGCTTCTCTTCCCCGTGGTGCTGGGGTTGCAGTAGTTTAGGTTTTTGCTTTCTTTTCCCTTTATTTCCTTTTCATACTTTTGTACTTGTGCTGCTTGGCACGTTTGTTATATAAAACTGCTCTTTCATTTAAGCGTTGCACTAATTTTACTTTTTTGTGTCGAGTTATGCAAGGCTTCGGGTGCATTTTCCCCTAAGGGCATTTGTATTCTGGGCATAAATTCTTCCGGAACCAACCCTTTAGTATGAGGTTCATATGATAGAGCCCTCTTATGTTTACAATGGTCTTGTAGAGGACGCCTCCTGTTCATTTTGGCTCTCGCATTTGAAGTACTTGATTAACTTTGAAATGATAAAATTAATTCATCGCTTGGACAAGAAACAAGATAAAAATAGAAGGACTTTACTTTATTCCTTTTATTTTGAGAAGTATATAAGCATTCGTTCTGCTGAAACAAATTGCCATTACTTGTAGCTAATTTGTACAACTTTTTTCTACAGGGCTGGCCGCGCAGCCCCCGGTCCTGGCGATACATATTTGTTCCCGAATTTTGTAGTCCTAGTTTATATGGTAGTCTGGTTGTTGTATTCTCGTATCGTTCCCCCTAGTTTTCGAAAGTGAAATGCGAATTTGAACACTGTAAGTCTTGCTCCCTTAATGATTTCACTAGTGAGTAATTGGATAATCTTTGGTTCGATAGCAAGCTTTATTTCCCACTAGGAACTTTTCTACCGAGCCAATGATTGCGTAACCACCCCCAATGGCTTATGGTGAAGAGGCACTCGTGAACGATCGGGTATCTTTTGGTTTGATAGAAAGCTTTGTTTCCCATTAGGAACTTTGTTATCGAGCCAAAGAATATCCAACCATTCCATAGTGGTTTATTGCTTCCATGCCATGTCGTTTAAAGGTCTTATTTCTGATGGTGGCATTTATTTTGTAGTATGCTTTTCGTTGTTGCCTCGTTAAAACCATTGCCAGAAAATCCAATTGGGACAAACAGTGGATGAAGGGAAAAAAAGTGCAGCACATACTTTTAGTATAAGTGATGCCCATCAGCAATAATACCTTTTGAGGTTGTACCACATTCCAGGTGTTCGTCAATTTTAATCTTTCTTGGTTTCCATATTCATGTAATCCTTTATCGGTAATAGCTGAAACCCGGTAGGGGCCTTCCCATGGGGGATCTATCTTTCCTAAGTTGAGATCTCGGGTGTTTTGAGTCACTTTCCTTAAAAACAAGTCTCCCACTTTGAAATGATAGATATTGGCCCTTCGATTATAGTATATTTCCATTTTTTGTTTCTGGGACACCATCCTCATATGTTCCAAGTACCTGCGTTCATCGAGCAGCTCCAGTCTAACCAGCAACGCTTCGTTGTTTACTTCTTTGTTCGCCCAAAAATATCTCATGGTAGGTTCTCCTACTTCCACCGGGATCAGGGCCTCTGCTTCGTATATGAGAGCAAGAGGTGTCTCACTTGTGCTTGACTTGGCGATCGTTTAGTATGCCCATAACTCTCCCTGTAACTCTTCGTCCCATTTCCCTTTGGCTGCTTCCAATTTCTTTTTGTGATTTTGAATGATCGCCTCTATTGTTGATTCTGCTTGGTCGTTAGTGCTAGGGTGGTATGGCGAAGAAGTGATTCTTTTGATTTTCAAGTCTCAAAGGAATTTCGTGAGCTTTGCGCCTATAAATTGTTGCCCATTGTCGCATGATATTTCCTTTGATATCTCGAACCTACAAATTATGTTCTCCAACAGAAAATCCAGCACTTTGCGCTCGCCAATTTTCTGGTACAGACCTACTTCAACCTGCTTAGAAAAGTAATTAGTTAAATTTTAAAAAAAAACTTACCTTACCGAGTGCTGGCGGCAGTGAACCGACTATGTCCATCCCCTATTTCATGAATGGCCAAGGTAACAATACCGAATGCAGTAGTTCTACCGGTTGATGCACCAACGACGCGTGGCGTTGACAGTTGTAACATTTCTGAACAAATGACTTAGCATCTTATTTCATACGGGACCAGTATTATCCTTCCCTAATTAGCTTTAAAACTAACGAGTCCGCTCCCCGGTGATTTCCACATATTCCTTCGTGAATTTCTCTCATGACGTAACTAGCCTCGGAGGCTTTTAACATTGGGCCGACGGTCCTTGGAAAGACTTTCCATACAATTGGCCTCATGTGAAGCAGTATTAGGCTGCTTTATAAGTAGTGCACGGGATGCCTTGGGATCTTCGGGTAGTTTGTCGTGCTCAAGATAGTCAATCATCGCATTTCTCTAATTCCATACCAAATTGGTTGCATGTACTTCACATTAACTGTCCACATCCAATACCGAATGCATGAGCTGTATGATCGTACCGGAGTAGGATCCCTTCATCTCTGTGGATGAGCCCAGGTTGGCCAACGCGTCTGCTTCTGCATTTTCTTCCCTCAGCATGTGGTTGATTCACCATTCCCTTAACCATACAGGCAGAGTCTAGACTTTCACTACATATTGTTGCATGCGTTCCTCTTTGGTGTCGAAGATCCCGTATACCTGATTTACTACCAGTTGGGAATCCCATTTAATTTCAATGACATCGGAGTCCAGTCCCCGGGGCAGCTCAAGTCCTGCAATCAAAGCCTTGTACTCGGTTTCATTGTTAGTCAAGGGTAACATTTTTATGGCCTGCATCAAGGTTTCTCTTGAGGGGGTTATTAGTAGTACCGCGAGCCCAAACCCTTTCACCTTGGAAGCTCTGTCGATGAACAAGTTCAAGACACCTGATGTCATTTCTGACACCATCGCTTCTTCTTTGATGACCAAAGGCAGCAATTCGAGAATACAATCGGCCACGAAGTCGGCCAAAACATGTGATTTGATCGCAGTCCTGGGTTTGTACTTTATGTCAAATTCACTTATTTCGACTGCCTATTTGGCTAGTCGACCTGAAAGTTCAGGTTTGTGAAGGATATTCCGCAGGGGAAAGGTTGTCACCACGACTATCGGGTGGCATTGAAAATAAGGCCTAAACTTTTGAGTGACGAGTTTCTGCTCTTGTAAAGTTTTATCTAACATAATAGATAGGAGATTGCGTACCTTCATCTTCACTGACTAAAATGATACTTACCTCTACCTCCAAGACTTATAAGTAAATTAGAAATTTTTTTCCATCCTCCGATTTCCATAGTAACGGAGGGCTCGATTAATACTATTTCAAAATTTTCCAGAGACCATTTGAAGTTGTTCTTCTTTTTCAAAAGTGAGAAGAAGTGAAGACAGTTTCCTGAAGACTAGAAAATGAACATTCTTAAAGCGGCCAATCCTCCCATTAACCTTTGAACCTCTTTCATATTTGATAGCTGGTCGTGAATGACCTCGATGGCTTTAATTTTATCGAGATTGATTTTTATCCCCCTTTGTGACACCATTAAACCCAAGAACTTACCGAAGCTGACTCTGAATGTACACTTTTTGGTGTTAAGCTTCGTGTTATGCTTCCTTAAGATGTCAAAGGTTTCATGGAGGTTTTTAAGATGATCACTTGCGTTCAAAGACTTAACCAGCATATCATCTATGTAGACTTCCATTGTTTTCATTATTTGTTTTTCAAACAATTTATTCATAAACCTCTAATAAGTGGCTCCAGTGTTCTTAATCCCGAAGGGCATCACATTGTAACAAAGATTGTTATGAACGAAATATTTTCCTCATCCTCCAGGCTCATTTTTATTTAGTTGTACCCGGATAGCATCAAGGAAACTCATCAACTCGTGCTCGGCCATCTTATCAATCATTTAATCATTGTTTGACAGCGGGAACGAGTCTTTTGGGTATGCCTTATTCAAACCCTTATAATCTATGTACATGCGAAATTTATTATTCTTTTTTGGAACTACTACTACATTAGTTAGCTAGTCGGGATACTTTACCTCCCGGATCGAACCGATATCAAGAAATCAAGTTACCTCTTATTTGGCAAACATGATTCTAACCTCGGTAATAGGGTATTTCTTCTGCCTTACCGAAGGGATGTTGGGATCCAGGCTTAACTTTTGCACGGCCACCTCTAGCGGGATAATTGTCATATCCGCATGCAACCACGTAAAACAATCAACATTAAATTTAAGAAATTTTATAAATCATGACCTGAGCTCAGGGTTTTGTACTGTCCCTAAGTGGAATTTCCTCTCTAAGAACTTCTCAATCAATGTCACTTGTTCGAGTTCTTCCACTGTCGATTTAGTTGCATCTGTTTCTTATGGTACCCGGAAATACCTTTGTACCTGATAGGATTCAGATGACTCCCCCCCCCCCCTCGTTTAGCTCGGGAGCATGTGTCGGTTATTGTATTTGTTATGCTGCATGTTATTTTCCTTTGCTATTGGAAACCGAGATCATGTTCATCTACTTTGATGCTGGTTGATATCCTCTTGTTTGTTTAATTCCCTCGGGAGTTCGGAATTTCAGAAGTTGATGGTATGCTGACGGCACAGCTTCATCTCCTGTAGCCAAGGTCTTCCAAGAATAATGTTGTAACCTATGTTGTCTACTACTTAAGACAGGATCACCTTCATGATCCTTTCGGCATTCGTGGGCAGCAAAATCTCCCCTCGGTTTTTCACATTCGCTAAGTTTAACCCGACGAGGAGCTTTGTGGTCGGAATGATGCTTTCGATTAACTTGGCTTGTTCCAAAACTCTCCATTGGATAATATTGGTTGAACTTCCTAGGTCCACCAAAACACATGTAATTTAAAAATCTAAAACATTAACATAAATTACCAGGGCATCGTTGTGCGGTGGTAGGACTACATTGGCGTCCTCTTCCGTGAAGGTGATGTCGTCCTTGGAGACTTCCCGAAGTCTTTTTCTCTGGGTCATCAATATCTTTGTCTTTTTTGTAGCTAAAAGGGTTACACCACTAATCTCGTTCTCTCCGAAAATCATGTTGATCGTTAGACAAGGAGGATCTTCTCCCGTCTTCGAGGAGTGCACGTTATCCTGGTTGTGGTCGTAGTTATTTTTAGCCTGGTTGCTTGAGATGGCCATTTTTCAGCAAAGTCCCTACTTCCTCGCTCAAATATCGAAAGTCCCCAGTCTGGTAGCCATTAGTCCATGATATTCACATTATATATTACGATCCCTTTGACAAGGAATAGATCTCATCAGCCTCAAGAACCATGCTTTCTCAATGTTCCTCATTGTCGTTAGCCGTTACACCACACTGAAAATGAAATTGTACTCGGACAGTCTGGGGTAGATGGAGTCCCATGAACCCGACGTCTCTTTGTCCTGCAACAATCTGTTATTCCAGCCATGGTCTACTCTCCCATCGGTAACAAACCTGCCCGCAAATCGAAAACCTTTACCACGTCATTCGGCCCTTTCATAGGGCAAGAACCGACCTTCGGAAGATCGTCGATCTGCGTCAAAATCATCCTTCAACCTTTCCTTATTGTTCTCTCGGTCCTGACCCTTGGTTGATGCCGAAAAACTGAGTTGGTAATCCTTTATTCTTATCTTCGATTCATAGCAGTTGTAGATATCTGTCCCATGTTGTCTCATGGAACTCGAGCAGACTTTTCTTTAGTTTTCGGGAAGCGTCAAAGCTCTTTGAGTTCAGCCCCTTAGTAAATGCCTCAGCTTCCCATTCATATTTCATGGCCGATATCAGCATCCGTTCCTTCTGAAATCTGGTCATAAATTCTCGTAGTAGAACGAACTCTCCTTAGGCAATTCTATTTATGTCGGCCTTTTGGGCCTGCACTTTCCTGGCCCCGACCTGGGCCTTGATAAAAGAATCTGCGAGAATCTCAAAGGAATGTATTGAGTGCCCGGGTAAAAGTTAATACCATGTCAAGGCCCCCTTCATGAGGGTCTTCCCGAACTTCTTCAGCAAGTATGACTCAATCTGGTGCGGAGCTAAGTCGTTTCCTTTCACCGACGTCGTGTAGGTGGTGATGTGGTATTGAGCATCCAAAGTCCCATCATATTTTGGAACGTTTGGGAATTTTATTCGCTTCAAGATTAGCTCCAGTGTCGCGCTTGCATTGAACAGAAACTGGGTATATTTCCTTGAGTCTGATCCTTTCAACACTAGTGGTGCGCCCTAGATTATGTCCATTCGGGTGTTTATTTCCCTTATAAACCGCATGAGTTCACTTATAAAGGGTTCTGTTTACCTTGAAAATGGTAATTACAATTATATTTGATTATGTGGTTCTAAAAATATGCAATTTATTTTTATGCTAGTTGTTAGGCACTTGAAGCTAAGTGCGATTGAAGCAAGTAGAGTAAAATCAGTATAAAATCAAAAATAAGCAAACCGAGAGGTCTTAAATCGGGGGTTTGATGCTGGCCTAAGGGGTCCTAGAGGTTGAAACTCGAGGTTACTGTTGGAGGATCGATAAGGCGATAACAGCTTTATAGGCTTCGAGGTATACTATTTATGATCAATAATGAGATATAAATGAAGAACAATTAATGAAGTGCAATGAATGTAGGTAAATGAGCTAACAGAGAGACAATAGGGAGTGTTTGAGTAAAGAAGCAGAGAACGTTCTTGTTTCTTATATTGAATGTATTGGCAAAAACAATAAGGGTCCCCTTTATATAGGAGGGGGAGTCCCAACATAGTACATTTATCATTTATTACAAAAGGGGATAACTGGTACATCTTTTTGATAGACTAGTATAGACTTGTGCTACTTTGCAGGCGTTTGTCAGCCATAAACCTTTGTCCACGGGAATCACGCACTTTTACAAAAGGACCTCGGCTTTCTCCTTGCTTTGGGGTATGTCGATCCCTTAGTGCCACCAATCGAGGAATCCTCGATGCCGTAGGACACCTCCAAATCGACCGAGCCCGATTTCGACCGTATACAAATAGTTCCCGTGTTTCTTGGAATGAAAATACAAGAAACGTGTTGAATTCATCGTCTTTTAATACTTTCATTACTGCGTCACCCGTGCCATATAATGCAACTAGCGAGACAGAAAACCCTCAAAAGCTCCTGCAATGATTACGGCAGTTACCGCCCTTTGGCTTCCCCTGACATATGTGAAAACTTTCTATAAATACTCTTTCCCTCGCCTCCTTTTCTTTTATTGTGCTCCCATGTTCTCAAAAGATTTCTCCTACTTCCTTTTTGTGTTCCTTTCCTGATCCCATTTACTTCCCCCTTTTTTGGTTCCCAAGAAGAAGGAAATGGCGAAGACTTCCTATAGCGTTCCTCAATCCGACAAACCTTCCTCTCCTTCACGGCGGTCAAAAGAGAAAACGGCGGAACCCCCTCGCCTCAAGGATTGCGTCCCCGGAACATGCGTGATAACATCTGATTTAGAGATTGACAGACCCTCTTCGTGGCCGGGGCGATGCGAGCCCATATCCCGGTATATCAGCTTGATCTCCGACACTAGGAAGGTGAAAATGGACTGCCGGTAGAGTAGTCCGGTGTTGCTGAAGATCCCTTCCCAGGAATAAGATATTACCACGTACGAGGCCGACTTCCTCAGTGTGTATACTTACCCATTTATCCTTGGTCCCGTTGAACCATTATCGCCTCCTATAGACCCCGTTATCCTCGATTTCTGCGGACGATACCGAGTGACCCTCGGTCAGATACATTCGTCATTTTGGTGCACTGTATATATCACCAGGCATTTCACGAATATGCTCGAGGGAATGCCTTTTACCCTTGACCACTTGATTAGAATGTACAGCCCCCGACTTTATCGAGGTGGTCTGATCAAACTTCAATGTCGGGCCTCGAAAGCCTTTTTTGCCTGCACCGATAAAGTCAGAGACATAGGATGGATGAGTCACTTTGTCCGAATTAGGACTGCAGACTTGATTCCGACGTAAAGGATGTCGTTCCCCGAGAAGTGGAATATGAAACGTAAGAGCATATATCTACCAGATGCCTTTATTTTCCTGTTATTTAATTACCTTATGTAATGCTCTATGTCACTGTTGCAGCCATTGTCGTGTATCCTGGCTCGGTCAAAAGTATCTCAGACTAGACCTGTCAGCTAGATTCAGTCTTCCCATATGCTGAGCATGTGTGGCGCGATTTGTCAGTGGGCCAATTGGAGGTAAAGAATCATGGTAAGCCCTTTCCCTTGCTGTAATCGTGTTTTTCTGGAGGAGTATCTCTGAAAAAATCTCCGCACCCGGTGGTTATGTCTTACATTTGTACAGGTCTGGGAGAAACCTCTATGATGAGGGAAGCGTCGCTTGAGGAAGCAGATACCCCAAAATCCGCCAAAGAGAAGAAGAGAAGAAATATGTCACCGGCCGAGTTTTCGAAATCGAAGAAAGCCAAAGTGGAGAGGTCCTTGGTTGGCTCGGTGACTCCGACCCCCGAGGTTTTTGAGGGCCCCAGAACCGGCAGCGGGGAAGGAGATGGTCTTGAGACGGTGCCCGTGGAAGAGATCACCTGGCCGCCCCGCATCTTGCTGAGCCTATGGCCATTGAGCTGGAGGTATCTAGACCAGATTCTGATACGACAACCACCCAATCTAGAGCCGAGGAGCTTGTCGGAGATGAGCCGGACAGTGATCCTGGACCGGAATCTAGCTGGGATTCCCCCCGAGATGTTACGCACTTGGTTGCAAGACCCGAGGTGCCTTGTCCCGTGGTTCCTGAAGGCGAGGGAAGGCCCCGATTGTTCTATCTGGGACCATTGATGTGAGCGGCTCCCCCTCAGAATCGACTCTTCCTTTGGACCAATCACAGGATGCTCAAAATAAAGAGTTCCCTGATGCGGGAGCGTCTGCTGAGGGCGGAGACGTGCTTCAACGGCCGTATGTTGCAGTCGAGGGGGGTTCCGAACCTGACGCCTCATTCGCTTTCAGCGAGCTTGATAGACTCTGCGGACAAGTAGCCTTTTGCATGTTTTACTAGATACTTCGATCCTCATCCTTCTTATTTCGTTTCACCCGTACTTTCAGACCAAAGTATTTTATGACCAGAACTTTGCCAAGTTTAGCGCCGAGTCAGTTTTTTACGAGGGTGAGTGCAAGAAGCTTACTTCGGAGGTCATCGAGCTCAGAGGCCGCTACAATGGGAAAGAAGAGGAGCTCCGCAGTCTTTGGGCTTGTTTAGAGGCGGCGTCCAGAGAGAGGGCGTGCCTTATTGAGCGGGTAACATGACTTCTTTCCTTTTCTGTCCGCGTGTTTACCTTACTATGGTGCCAAGATCCATCTCAGACTATTTCTTCGCAGTTTGAAAAGAAAGATGCTCTGATGAAGGAGGAAATCCAAGCCTAGGGTGTCGATATTCTCAAACTCAAACGGCACGTGAGTGAGGTGACTGCCTAGAGGGGCACTCTCCAGGGGAAGGTGACCTTGTTTGAGCACCAACTTCATGATGCGAGGGCGGAGTGGGATAGATACAAAGATTGTCTCGCCGAATTGGCCGCCGCGTTATCCACTGCCAGAAATAAAACCGAGGTGATTATTTCCTCATACAAAGAGGACGTCGTTGCAGCAAATTCTCATGCCAGGAAGGTGTCCGAAGAGGCCGACTTACAACTGGTCCGAGATGTTAAGCATACCTGCTTGAAATCTCAGAGGCAGGCCCTCGAGGATATTTGCGTTGGGGGCATTGATCGTATTTCTGAGATTGAGAGGGGTGAACCCCTAGAACAGGAGGCCGCTGCCTTGATTACTTATGAGGGTGAATCGAGCGATGTCTCGGAAGATGGTGGTGATGAAGGCAAAGTCCCCGAGGGGAAAGAGGTCGTTGGAGACCCTAGGGCTGAAACTGGAATCGCTGAGGGAATGACCTCCCAGGACGCTGCCTAAGACACAGCTCCGGTGGCGGATTAGGGTTATGTTCATTTCTTCTTTGCATAGGCTTAGGGCATGAGTCCTGTAAATATGTTTCTTCATTTTTTGTGTATATAAGAAGCCTTTAATCTTCTGTCATCTTTTGTTTTCGCTTTTGCTTTTTTTCCTAGATTGCAAGGCTTACTAGATCGCCATGTCCAAGGGACTTGACCCTTCGGGTTTCAGTCCCCGAATCTAGTCTTGGACTACGTTCTTCGACCGCCAGGTCTTTTGAATTAGCCCTAAGGCCTTTCCGGGTTGGCGTTTATGCTTTCAAACTGTGAGGCCGAAGTGACCTTCAGCTGACCCGTAAGTTTCATGATGTCGGCCCAGAGGCTCCCATGCGTTTTCCCTTAGGCACTTTTGTTAACCATTTTGGGTTTAGTCTTCGAGTCAGATTGCGATTTGAGTTCATCGACCCTTAGGTTTTGAGTTAGCCCTGAGGCTTTTTCAAGTTGGCGTCAAGGCTCTTATGCGTGTTTTAGTTAACCTTTTTCGGGATCAGTCTACGAGTCGGATTATGACTCGAGCTCAACGACCCTTCAGGTTTTGGATCAGCCCTGGGCCTTTTACGATGGGGATTATGACTCGAGATAAACGACCCTTCAGGTGTAGTATGATGATGATACTAGAGTGCACGAACCAACCTTTGGGGAGGGGAATAATAAAAAAAAGGAAAGAAAACAAAACAAAAACAAAAGGTGGCCGAGTCTGAGGATTATGAAAAAGTATTGTGGTATTTAAACACGTAGTGCGGGAATATAAAGCGTGTCCTAATTTGAGAGCCTCGTTGTGCCCGAGGTAGGCCTAGCGAAAAATTGATTTGGAGAACTTAAATGCCAAAATGCCTCATTTCATTAATGTGAAAATAGACGAATCCAAAACGACACTAAAATAATAAGCAAGAAATAAAGTAACTAATGGCCATTGGCCTTATTACATTGATAAAGCGAAAAAGGAAATCATATCCTACTTGGTAGCAGATGGACCTTCCCCAGATTCGACATCCTTGATTCCGTCGAACAGGTTCCCTAGCTCGCGTAGCCCTAGCAGTAGGTATGCTCTGGCCAGATGTCCTCCTTCATTCCCTTCAGCTTTCTGACAGCCTCCAACACTCTTGATGACCTTACCTTCCAGCTCGATTATGCCTCGCTCCAAGTATTCTAGCTTTTTGTTGGAACGGATGGCCATGTTTCCATTATTCAATCAAATCTCTTGTTGGTTTCATGTATCTCACGGTGCTCGTTCTCACATTCGTGAATCCTCTTGCGCAGCCAATTATACTTGACCTGAGCCTCGACACTCTCATCTATGATTCTGTGGCCCCAGCTGAACCCTGGCCTGACTAAACCATCCCAATTGTCTTCTAACCACCCTGAGTAGAAAGGTGCACAACCTGCGTGATACCTGTCCGGTTCAATCGTGTCCTTTTCCATTATGATCTTACAGTGCCACATATGTTGGGCTTGGCACTTATGGGGGGACATCATCATCCTGGAAGTCAGCTCGGAAATGGCTCATCTTGTCGACCCTAGGCAGAACTTGTTTTCTGCCTGCTTGTCTCATACCTCGGAGAGGAACGTAAGGAAATATTCCTCGCAGCCCGATTAGAACCAATGGTGGTGCATCCCCAGACCTGACAATGAATTCATCTGTTGTAAACAACTCGAACATCCATTGTACCTGCCCCTCAGTCAGATTATCAAATAACTCTACCCATTCCTTGGCAGTCTCAGGCTGAGCAAACCTGTCGGGAATATATGTCATTCGCTTGGGGTGATGGAAAGCGATGTGATCGTTCCATGCCCTTCGCGGAAATTCTTGCTGGTACTGACCCTTTTGGAGATGTTCTAATAGCCATAGTTTAAGTAACAGGTTGCAACCTTCGAAGTGCTTAGCTCCTCTTTGACATCAATCTAAGGCTCAATAAATGTCCAAGATGATCATAAGGACGATGTTGAAAGTTCGCCCGTCAATTCCCTCCATCAAGGTCTTGGTTACCATAGCTAACCTAGTGTGAATCCTTTCTTTCTTTGTTGGAAACACGATCAACCCCAAGAAGCAAACAATGAAGACAAATACCCTACGGTGAATTGTCCCAAAGATGTAATAGAATATTTGTCATGGTAGGTACAGTATGATTTGTTGTGGCCGTACATTTCATATAAGTACTCAAAAGGGATGTATGACTTCTTCAGACATTCTATTTCAACATTCTTCTTCATACCCATCATTTTCAAAAAAACCTTGCCTGTGCGGTTTTCAGGCACCAATAACCTAGGGGTTTCCCAAACTAACCCGCCAGTCCTCCTATTTCCTCTAGCAACGGTGTCATCTCAATGTCCCCAAAACGAAAGACGGCTCTTTCGGTATCCCAGAATAGGGTGAAAGCCTCGATCAGGAGATACGGTAAGTTATCCAGGTATTTCTTGACAAGTTTCTTATCACTAGAGTGAAGATCCTCTAACCAGTTCAAGAGCTTTGGGTGAGTATTGCTAACCATGCGGAATCTAAGGACTCCGTGCCTCATATTTCTGCAAGATAAACCCACCAGACTTGACTATTTAACATATATGATTAGAATACAAGCATTTAGTTCTCCAAATAAATGCACAGAACATGATGATGTCCGTTGGGATCATGAAAACCTGGTGGACTTTGAACAAGGCTGTCTGAAAGGCTATTGTGCGGACAATACATTAACCCAGCTAGGTTTGACCATGATGCATGTACAATATAACAGAGTAAGGTTTCTATGGGGTTTTAGACTGGTACCCTTGAGCGGACAACTCAAGGGGGAAGGCACAGAATCGTCGACTGCACCGCTGATCGACTAGTTTTACCGCAAATAACACTTTCCGAATTTAGGGGTGATATAAAATATGAAGAGCGCAACCACTCATCAAGCGTTGCTATAGTATTTGTATTGGCACGAATGGAATATGATGTTGAGCATGATTATGCAACAATAAAATAAGCAATAAAGGCATGTAGTCATGTATTTGCACGTCGTGAAAGCAGTAAATACAAAAGTTATAATTTAAGAAGCAATTACAAAGGTTAATAAGGAAACATGTCAGTTTTTCTTTTGAGAAAGATTAAATACTTGAAGGAAATAAACAATTAATTGCATATAAGGGGAAAGGGAAGTGGTAAAAATTCACAAAGCGGTTTGAAATGGTAAAATCCTAGGAATCCCCAGCAGAGTCGCCATGCTGTCGCGCCCCCTTTTAACTCCTCCTTTCGGATTATTTAGGGTCTTGACATTATTGGGACAACTCGTTTCCTTTTGGGAAAGGGATATGCAAGGAATCGGAGAGTCGCCACCTAACGAATTAAGGTGCGTTAGGGCACCTATTAAGGATCATTTACAAACATAGGTTTGGATAACCAGAGATAGGGTAAGGGCTTGAAATTACTCCAAACGGAAGGTGTTAGGCACCCCTCAGAGTCCACAACTGTGGTTCCCGGCCAAACAACTTTGTGAATTTAGCAAGTAGCAAATAAGAAATTAGAGTTTAAACCAGCAAAGGGTTTTGGAAAGGTTCGCAGTCTGAGCACACATGTGGAAAACAAATTTTGAAAAGATTAATGTCTAAGTGAGGTTTTTTAAAGAATTACAATCTAAACACATATGTAAAGGATAGGGGGAGTCCTAGGTTATTTATCCTATAGGATCACATCAGTACAATGCCCGGTAATCACTCCTCAGAGAGGGGCTACACGTGGCATTAGCGCACCGGTCATCATATCCATATCAACCATTCCCCTCCCATTAGCGGTTATTAAGCGAATGTTATTTAGTGACCTTTATGCGTGCTGTTACCCGTCCCTTCTTAATGGACCTGGAGGAAATTAGGACCTCTATCTATGGGCCTGGAGGAATTCAGAACACAAGAGGTATGCAGATTCAGTTTATAACTCAAAAACAAGGGCCTAACCAGTTTGCCTACTGATTTTAAGCTTGTTAATCATTAAGTAGTAAACACAAAGAAGCAATTTCTAGTTTTAGCAGTTTTAGTCATCTAAGGCTTGCCTAGGCGTGGGACAGTGTACAGTAGTTACCAGAATTATTAAAGAAGACTTTTATAAATTGTTTTACCTAAACATGTTGTTCTAGGTTTTGCAAAATACAAGGATATTTCCAATTGTTTAGGAACAGAGTGAAACTATTTTTTATATCATCCTTCATGCATCAGTAGTTAACTAGGTGTAGTTGAGCGAGTAAGACCCTAAAACATGATATCTAGTATTCACACATAGAATGTAGAGTGACTTGCATGCAAAATTCCTAGGCAGGATTTTAGATACACAGCATGATTGCAGAGTTTCCTAGAGAAAGATTTCTAGATGCACAGCAGGTTACAGCATTAGACATGGTTTCAAAATATGCATAAGTAACAGTTTGCATCAATGTTATCATTTATCCTAGAGACAAGATTTATAAGTGATAAAATAATAGTGCCAAAATGAGATGCTGGAAACAGTATACATAACATCTAGGGGGCATGATATCTAATGCATGATATGCTTTGCACGTATTAGTCCTAAACATGAATTCTATTGCGCATATAGGAAATGTAAACCAAACAACATGGTTTCTACCCTTTGATATCTATAACATGTATAGCTACCCTTCCCCTTCTTCACTATCCATCCCCAATATTTGTTTACAATAAATTAATACAAACCAATTTTGCATGAATTACATAAGTATATAAGGAAAAATAAGAAGTTATACTATAGGGAGCCTGCAAATAGGCCCATATTTCCAAAATTTCCAATGTCAGATGGTGTTTCAAAGCCTTTCTCATAATCCGGGTGTGTCAGAGTTCCCTAAGGACCTCAAGGGATCCCGGGCAGTGCTCACACCCAGATTTCATAACCATCGTTGAGTAAGTGCAGTGTGAAAGGGCCAACTCTAATGCATCATAGTTCAGAGGGATCTCATGGGGATCCCTAAGCAGTCACACATTAGAGGGGCGGAACTTAGATGTCTAAGAGTAGAGTGGGAGTGCTTGACATAGTTTTGAAAAGATTGAGTAAGAAAACAGTTTGAAGAGAGACGGGTTTAAAATGATTTTGTAAAAAAGAATAGAGGAGTTTATTCAATGATACAGTTTGAAAAGAGTAGGGCAATCAGAACAAACAACATACCAATCTCAGGATCAAAACAGGTTCAACAGCACACATTGAACAAAGAACTAAGACAAGTTCAGCAACCACAAACAGGGTAATGAGGAATTGGGAACAGGTATAAAGCATACAACGGTAAGCACATAATAGGCAAGTCACACATAGGTACAGAATCAAAGAAATTCTAAGGGGATTCAAGGGATTAAGGTAGCATGTATTTCAGATTTACACGGAACCAAGTAATCATAAGGTACAGATTCTTTTACCATAGAAAATTTTAGGCTAGTAATCAGAGAAACATAAGTGAAGTAGAATCTAAAAGGGGATAACATTTCATAAACATGCTGAGTCTAAGGGAGGGGGAATATAAAGAAGCATGATGATAAAGCAATAAAGTAGACATATTAGTTGCAAGTTGAACAAGAAACCCATAAGTTAAAACAAACTAGAAAGAGAATGAATTGAAGTAGCAAAAGAAGCATGTTGTTTTTTAGACTTAAATTGAAATCAGGACATACCAGTATAGAACAGAGAAAACATGGAGGAAAGAATCAGATAGTATAGTAATCAGCCTTAGCTTACAGCCAGCTGACTTAGAATAGGAGCAAGTAACCAGAGAAAAGAGAGTAGAAGAGAGTTTTTGGTGTAAGGGAGAGTTTTTTAACAATGTGTTCGTGTGTTTATGCTAATGAAAGAGCAGTGTATTTATAGTTTGAAAACAGATAAAAAATAAGGTAAGAATCATAGTTCAGCAGTATTTATAGAAATATGTACCAATTAGAATCAAATCAGTATAAGGACTTCCTTTAATTAAGGAGTCACACTCAAACGGTAATAGACAGGTGATAGAATAAGGAAAGAAAGTCGTATAAGGTTGATTATAACACATAAGGAAATAGCAAAAGTATAATACAAGTAAACCATGTAATAGAGACTAGATTCAGAATATTCTAATTAAGGAAAGATTTTAGAATCAGTTTAACAGCCTAGTCGACTATAGAATAATGTAAGAAAATATCTTTAAAATGTCAAAATCAGCATAGAATATCACAAGAAATCAGTGAAGGATCCATCACAAAGATTTAGGGATTCAAAAAATAGAAAATAGCACTGATTTAGCATAACTTTATGAGAACAAGCACAATAAACACATAATAGGATTCATATAGAGCATAGTCTAAATCAACTGAATAAACATGATACATGCAGAATAAGTGAAGAATCAGAAGCATTTATGAACAAAATAGGGTAGAATCACAGAAAATCAGAACCTAGCACAAATCTATGGGAATAACACATAATAGGCAGGAATAATCGAAATCAGAAACACTAACAAGCAAACATAGGGCAAAAATCACAGAATCGCAGAATGTTCATGAGAAACGTACAGATATTATCACAAACAAACTCAGAAACCCAAGATTAGAACTTAGAAAATTTAGGGTTTTTAACAATAACTTAGATAAAAGGAGAAATCTTAAACAAACGTTTAAACATAGTGAAAATAATAGATTAATACCAAAAATCAGAAGGAAAAGCTTTTTTGAAAAGGGGTTACGAACCCTAGTTTGAAGATGAAGAGTAATTTTAGAGAAAAATCGGAACCTTTAAGGAAAAATAGCAAAATAACTCAGAATACCCAGATCTATCATAGATCTAAGGAATTAAGAGCTAGTAATTAGGGTTTCTGAGCGATAAACCAAAGAGAAAGAGAAGCGGCCTAGAAACCACAGGTTCTAGCCGGATGTGATGACCCAAAAGGTCATCTTATGTAAATTTAATTATAACTGTGTTTCAAGGCCCCGAAAGCCTCTGTTAATCTCACCTCGATGTGTGTGCACAGCCCAGGCACGTAGCCGGGAAGTCTTTATGTGAAAACTTGATAAAGAGTTGAATTTATGATAATTAATTGAATAAAGTTGACTTTGGTCAACATTTATGGTAAACGGACCCGAAGTTGACTTTGGTCAACATTTATGGTAAACGGACCCGGACCCGTGATCTGGCAGTCCCGGAAGGTCTGTAGGAAAATATGGGACTTGGGAATATGCCCGGAATCGAATTCCGAGGACCCAAGTTCGAGAAATGAATTTTTAAAGAAAATTATTTTCTGAAAATAATAAAGGCTTATGAAAATGAACCTTGATGTGAAACCTGTGCTGTCGGGCCCGTATTATGGTTCCGGAGCCCGGAACAAGTTCAATATGTGTTATTTAAGTTATATGTGAAAGTCAGTAAGAAATGGACTTGATTTGATGGGTTTCTGATCAAAATGGGAAAATTTAGAGTTAATGAAGTTTTGAGGATTTTCATAGAATTTGAAATTTGGTTTGGAATGTGATTTTATGTTACCGAGGTTCGAATACAATTTTGAGACTGGGAATAGTTCCGTTATGTTATTTGTGACTTTTCTGCAAAATTTGAAATGATTCCGAGTAGCATAGGCTGGTTCGGCGCATTTACAATGAATTCTAGAATCTTAAGTTCTTAAGCTTGATTCCGTTTGGTTTTGGGGTTGAACTCTGAGTTTCGTTGTCGTTTTTTGCATTCCGAAAGTTGGAGTGAGTCCATATCATGAATACAGACTTGCCGGTTCTTTCGGACGGGGTCCCGAGGGGCTCGGGTGAGTTTTGGACCCCCGGGAGCTAAGTTGGAAAAACCAGATTTTTGCTGTCTAGTTTCCTTCTCTGCGATCGCAGAAGGTGGGTCGTGATCGCAGAGAAGGATTTGGGCTGGGATGCTGAGTGTTCTTCGCGATCGCGGAAGGCTGGACTTCATGCCTTCGCGATCGCATAGTGCCAAGCCTAGGCCGGGCACAGTTACTCTTCGCGATCGCAGGACCTCTGCCGCGATCGTAGAGGTCTGGCCAGTTGGCCTTCGCGATCGCAGGACCTCTGCCGCGATTGCAGAGGTCTGGCCAGTTGGCCTTCACGATCGCAGGGCCCTTGTCGCGATCGCAGTGAAGGAATCCCTGAGCAGTGTTATTAAATACGGGACTTAGCATATTTCCTCCATTTTCATCTTCCTCATCAAGTTTTTAAAGAGCTCTTCAAGGAACCTTCCACCACTATTATTGAGGTAAGTAAATTCCATGGTTTTACTAGTTTCAAACATTAATTCCTAGTTAAATTCCCTACTAAATTATCTAAAATCATAGAATTAGGTAGTAATTTTAGGGTTCTTGAGGATTTTGTGATTTTCCATTTTAGGCCATGAAATCAAGTAGAAATCACACCTTAATGATCCTTAGGCTATGGGTGAGTGATCCCTTCGAGAATTTTCGGAATTTGAACATGCGGGACTGGGGTGGAAATTTGGAAATTCTTCAAGAATAGCGATTTTAGTGAATAACTAAGATAATTTCCCACATTGTGCATGCATTGACTTAATCATACACCTGTTGGCTAGTTGCGAGTCCTCGGGTGTAGAGTTCGGAGTTTCGGGCGCAATTATGGTCTGAGAGGTAGATTAGATACGAGGTGAGTCTCCCTTCTAACCTTGTAAGAGGGAAATTGTTCCCATAGAGGATGTATATGCTATGTGTAAATTGTTTGGGGGCTACGTATGCGCCAAGTGACGAGAGTCCATACGTAGCGGCTATCATTGTTATGTACGGGTAGTTAGGCCCACATCATGCCTTATATGCTTCCTCGTAATGCCTTATATGCTTTCTCGTAATGTCCTATATGTTTCCTTGAAATGCTTTATATGATTCATTGTGACGCCATATGTACTATGAGACCATGTTTTGCATAGTATTGTTTCTCTGAGGCTTTATGGAAAAATTGTCGAATGGAAAGGAATTTGTTATGGAAAAAAAGTATTTGTGATATATATGGGATCGGGTCGTACGCCACGGAAGAATTGAAAAATATTTATGATATATATGGGATCGGGTCGTACGCCACGGCAGAGTTGAAAGGTATTTGTGATATATATGGGCTCGAGCTGTACACCACGGCAGAATTGAAAGGTATTTGTGATATATATGGGATCGGTCCGTACGCCACAGCAGAGTTGAAAGGTATTTGTGATACATATGGGATCAGGTCGTACGCCACAGCGAGTTTAGAAGGTACCTTATGGGAGCGGTTCGTACGCCACGGTGGATCTAAGACTTGGTGATTATTGTTTCATTTCGGTGATCCTACCCTTGGAAGTGCATTGTTGCTTAATTCAGTAGTTGTTTAGATTTCCGCTCTTGATATGTACTTGTTGCTTATTTGCTGACATGCCTATTGTATTTCATTATATTCTATCATATGTTATTACTATTGGACCTTAGTGAGTATCAAGTCGACCTCTCGTCACTACTTCTTCGAGATTAGGCAGGATACTCACTGGGTACATATTTATTTAATATGTACTCATGCTGCACTTCTATACTTACTGTACAGGTTCTGAGGCCGGTGCTTCTGGTTATTGTACCGAAGATAGATCCTGAGCTTGTGGACTTGACTTCACGGTGAGTTGCTTCCTCTGGCGATTCCCAGCAGCACCATGGAGTTTTCACTTGTTTTTGTTATTTTCCCCGTCTATTTCATTCAGACTGTGGATTTGTATATATAGTATTATCCTTTGTATATTCCGTTAGTTTGCCCATGGCACTCGTGACACTAGTTCCTGGCACACGCGTAGTGTATATATATTTTGGGTTTTGGGTTGTATAGGCACACATATGCCTTATTTTGGCCATGTAGTGTTATGGTTTTATTTCCATATCAAGCTATCATCATGTTTAACTGTTTAAAATTGGGAAATATTGACTTGTTAATCAAATGGGAAGGGTAACACTTAGTGTAATTCATATTGGCTTGCCTAACCCCGTCGTTGGGCGCCATCGCGACCTGGATTAGGATTCTGGGTCGTGACAACGTGGTATTAGAGCCCTAGGTTCACGTAAGTCTCACGAGTCACGGGCAGGCCCAGTAGAGTCTTGCGGATCGGTACGGAGACGTCTGTACTTATCTTCAGGAGGCTATGGGGTGTTAGGAAACTTCCCTCTATTCATATCCTGTCGTGCAATCTATGATGTACTCAAACTTATTCTTTTATTCTCTCACAGATGGTGATGACGCGTGCATCCGTTGTTTCTGGCCCGGGAGATGCTGCTGCCCCCGCCGCCCGAGGTCGGGGTAGGGGCAGGGGTAGAGCACCTGCTCGAGGTAGGGGATGAAGGCGTCCCAGAGCTATACCAGTGGCACCACCAGAGGACCCGATTATGGAGGAGCAGGATGAGGTGCCTCTAGTAGCACCTGCTCTAGTGGATTTCATGACGGGGCCAGGCTTCCAGGAGGTCACGGGCCGTATGCTGAGACTCATGGACACTATGTCCCAGGCTGGTTTATTTCCAGCCGACCTTGCTACTTCTCAGGCGGGAGGGGGAGTCTAGACCCCTACCGTTCAGGCCACAGGTCAGGCAGCAGCAACACGTCATACCCCGGGCACACCGCCCGTGGGTGGGGTTCAGCCCGTAGTAGCAGCCCCAGAGCCCAGGCCAGCTACAGAGGGTGACCAGCAGAAGATGTTGGATAGATGGACCCGACTTCGCCCTCCAATCTTTGGGGGTGAGCGGGGTGAGGATGCTTAGGATTTCATTGATAGGTGCAGGGGCTCAGGCGAGTTTTGGATTCCCCGGAGCTAAGTTGGAAAAACCAAATTTTTGCTGTCTGGTTTCCTTCTCTGCGATCGCAGAAGGTGGGTCGCGATCGCGGAGAAGGATTAGGGCTGGGCTGTTGAGTGTTCTTTGCGATCGCAACTTCCTCTTCGCGATCGCGGAAGGCTGGACTCCATGCCTTCGCGATCGCAGCCCCATCCTCGCGATCGCATAGTGCCAAGCCTGGGCCGGGCACAGTTACTCTTCGCGATCGCAGGACCTCTACCGCGATCGCAGAGGTCTGGCCAGTTGTCCTTCGCAATCGCAGGACCTCTGCCGCGATCGCAGAGGTCTGGCTAGTTGGCCTTCGCGATCGCAGGGCCCTTGTCGCGATCGCAATGTAGGAATCCCTGGGCAGTGTTATTAAATACGGGACTTAGCATATTTCCTCCATTTTCATCTTCCTCATCAAGTTTTTAAAGAGCTCTTCAAGGAACCTTCCACCACTATTATTGAGGTAAGTAAATTCCATGGTTTTACTAGTTTCAAACATTATTTCCTAGTTAAATTCCCTACTAAATNTTTCGAGAATTTTCGGAATTTGAACATGCGGGACCGGGGTGGAAATTTGGAAATTCTTCAAGAATAGCAATTTTAGTGAATAACTAAGATAATTTCCCACATTGTGCATGCATTGTCTTAATCTTACACCTTTTGGCTAGTTGCGAGTCCTCGGGTGTAGAGTTCGGAGTTTCGGGCGCAATTGTGGTCCGAGGGGTAGATTCGACACGAGGTGAGTCTCCTTTCTAACCTTGTAAGAGGGAAATTATCCCCATAGAGGATGTATATGCTATGTGTAACTTGTTTGGGGGCTATGTACGCGCCAAGTGACGAGAGTCCGTACGTAGCGGCTATCATTGTTATGTACGGGTAGTTAGGCCCACATCATGCCTTATATGCTTCCTCGTAATGCCTTATATGCTTTATATGCTTCCTCGTAATGTCCTATATGTTTCCTTGAAATTCTTTATATGATTCATTGTGACGCCATATGTACTATGAGACCATGTTTTGCATAGTATTGTTTCTCTGAGGCTTTATGGAAAAATCTTTGAATGGAAAGGAATTTGTTATGGAAAGAAAGTATTTGTGATATATATGGGATCGGGTCGTACGCCATAGTAGAATTGAAAAGTATTTGTGATATATATGGGATCGGGTTGTACGCCACGGTAGAGTTGAAAGGTATTTGTGATATATATGTGATCGTGTCGTACGCCATGGCAGAATTGAAAGGTATTTGTGATATATATGGGATCCGGCCGTACGCCACGGAAGAGTTGAAATGTATTTGTTATACATATGGGATCGGACCGTATGCCACAGCGAGTTTAGAAGGTACCTTATGGGAGCGGGCCGTACGCCACGGAGGATCTAAGACTTGGTGATTATTGTTTCGTTTCGGTGATCCTACCCTTGGAAGTGCATTGTTGCTTAATTCAGTAGTTGTTTAGATTTCCGCTCTTGATATATACTTGTTGCTTCTTTCCTGACATGCCTACTGTATTTCATTATATTCTATCATATGTTATTACTGTTGGACCTTAGTGAGTATCGAGTCGACCTTTCGTCACTACTTCTTCGAGATTAGGCGGGATACTCACTAGGTACATATTTATTTAATATGTACTCATGCTGCACTTATGTACTTAATTGTACGGGTTCTGAGGCCGGTGCTTCTTGTTATTGTACCGGAGATAGATCCTGAGCTTGTGGACTTGACTTCACGGTGAGCTGCTTCCTCTAGCGATTCCCAGCAGCACCATGGAGTTTTCACTTGCTTTTGTTATTTTCCCCGTCTATTTCATTCAGACTGTGGATTTGTATATATAGTATTATCCTTTGAATATTCCGTTAGTTTGCCCATGGACTCGTGACACTAGTTCCTGGCACACGCGTAGTGTATATATATTTTGGGTTTTGAGTTGTATAGGCAAACATATGCCTTATTTTGGCCATGTAGTGTTATGCTTTTATTTCCATATCAAGCTATCATCATGTTTAACTGTTTAAAATTGGGAAATATTGACTTGTTAATCAAATGGGAAGGGTAACACTTAGTGTAATTCATATTGGCTTGCCTAACCCCGTCGTTGGGCGCCATCGCGACCTGGATTAGGATTCTGGGTCGTGACACCGGAGATGGTAGAATCTTACTCGGACGACCATGGACGGCCTGGGAATGACATGAGAACTATGGGAGGTGAGTGAACCGCCTTCTGGTTCCTTGAGGACCTCAAGGCAGCAATACCTGCCGTAGGAAGGAGAGCCATGGGGCTGGGAGGGTGGTGAGGACACCATAATGACCGGCAAGTCGACGGCCGGTGAGAACCATGTAGGTTTTAGCAGAGAGCATTTGAGAGGTGAGAGGTGAGAGGAGAATGAACGGCGGAGGGAATGAGAGGGGAAACGAGGGTTTGGGGGTAGGTGATTAGGATTAATTAAGAAAAGAGTGAATCTCGGTTGTTGATCAAAATTGATCAACGGTCCAAATTAAACACGGGATTGGGTCGGGTGGATAGGATATTTGGCCTATGATATTTGGGTCGTTTTCAATTAGGTTGGGGTCTGATTAATTAGTCTATAATCGAAATAAAAGTGGTCATTTGTTAAATACCCAATTACATTAAATAAAAAAATAATTCATAAAATAGCTAATAATTGTAAAAAACTAAATTTCATGCATAGAAATAGTTTAAAATGATTACTTAGTATTTAAAAATACAAAATGATTAATTTCTGGATAAAAATAGTATAAAATCGTATAATTGGGCTGTAATTGCAAAGTTATTGCAATTATATACAAAATGTGCAAATTTGGCTAATTATGAAATAATTTGATCTTAATAGGACCAAAAGTAATACATCAAGTCAAGAAATGCTTTTGAACTCATTTGTGATGTAATTTATAATTATTTATTGGAAATAAAATGCTGGATAAATTAATAAAAATATAGGAAAATTGTGAAAAAATATCAATTGCTATTAATGCATGATTTTGAAGATATATATGCAATTTAAAATATTTTTTGGAAAAATTGGGTATCAACAATAATATTAACAAGTTGCCAAGCAAGTTCAATAATTCATACAAAGAAGATCCTATATACATGATTTCTAATGCACATTGAGATTGGAGATATATGGAAGTCCTATGAACATGGATTCTAATACAGAATTGATAGAAAACATATGAGAAGGATTTCTAATATGCCAAAATATAAAAATTCAGGATTGCAAATAATGAGATAAAATCCTGTAGGCATGATTCCTAATGATATGCACATAAGGAATAACCACAACAACCTATAGGCAAGACTTCTACCCAGAGTTGAACAAAGATATATAAAAATCCCTCCCCAGCTTTTACTAGTAACCCCATTTCTATTATTACAAGAACTACTGCATTATTACAGACCAATACAAAATGAATTACATAATAAAATCATTATACTATAGGGAGCCTTGGCAGTCTCAATGTTAACTTGGAAACTAGGCCTTCAAGCAAGTCTGAGACACGGGTGTCCATCCATAATACACAAAATGTGCTTCTAGTGTGTAAAAGTTCCCAAGGGCCTCAGAGAACCCGGGCAATGCTCACACCAGAACCTTTTTAAGAAACAATTTTGTAAAAGTTCGGAAGACCAACCCCAATGTGTCAGAGTTCGAAGGAGTCTCATGGACCCTAGGCAATGCTCACACTAGGGGTGGTAGACCCTATATAGCTAAGAGTTGGAGTTTGAAAATAGTAATAAGGGGTAAGGGACAGTTTTTAGAAAACAATTTCATTTTCAGATGGGTAGAGGTTCAGACCACATGGTTGCAAATAGAACTGGCCTAAGAAACAAACAATGACATAGTTTTAAACATATTAGCACTTATTCAAACCAAGTATTCATACTGGTACTTAAAGTGATTTACAAAGAGCAGGGACACTTTGAACTAACAGACAGGATTGGCTACACATATTTGTAGTATCTAAACATGTTCAGAATAGAGAGTTCATAGCTGAATCAAACAACATTACTGAAGATTATTCAGTTCATTAATTACCACTAGGTGAGACCATATAGGCATGTACAAAACAGAAAACATGCTGAAATCTGAAATATCTAAGCAAACAAACACATAGAACAGGAACAAAAGCATACTAGTCTAGAAAGAGGTAAACAGAAACCATGGATCTGACGGAAACATGCTAGTGTAAGCACACAGAACAGAGTAGGTTGACAGGAATTAAGGCATGCTAGTTGGGAGAGAAATAAACAGGAACTACATGGCAAACAGAAGCATATATAAATCACATGGAACGACACAAGATAATAAGAACTAAGGCATAGTAGTTTAGAAAGAGATATCCAGGAATCAGATATCAAAACAGAAGCATGTTGAGGTTTATAATAAACTGACTACATAGGATATAGAATAGAACAAGGTAACAGAAATTAAGGCATACCAGTTAGGAAGATAGCAAACTGGAAGGTGAAGGCAAGTGAATCCAAGAGTCTAGCCTTGGCTTTCAGCAGGCTAGACAGTGCAACAAATCAGAGTGATAAAAAGAACTTAAGTTTTTTAGTGTAAGTAAAAGTTTGTGAAAGTTTACTTGTAAGCGTAGGTGTGTCCCTTGAAAAATCAGAATGGTGAGGGATTATATAGCATTCAGTAAAAAAACAAATAAGGTATGAAAATCAAGTGCTCACAAATAAGGTATGCAAAATCAATTAACCAGTTAATTAGGGCTATACCCAATCAATTAATACGACTGAATCCGAAAAATATCACTTAAATTAGGGAGGATCAATTAGTAGCCAAGATTGAGGTGTAATAAGGTAAACAAATAAATCCAGAGATCATTTATAGGTCGGTCAAAACAATCAAAACCTAGAAATTAGGCCAGTAATACAATTAAGGAAAGTAGTACCAATCGTGAATCACAAATAAGGAACGAATAAATAAAAATCTTTCAGAGAGATATCAGTTTTGAAAAGAAGTACAATTTCAAACCCTAATTAAGCACGCAATCAATTAATTAGTTTTACTTAACGGAGCCAAAAAATAAACGGGCAAACATTAGAACAAGCAGTAGAATAATTAGAAGCCTTAAGGCGTAAAGACATAGATATGAAAACCAGTAGAAAAAAGTAAAGAGAATCGGAATTAAACACTTAAACACTTTAGAAATTTTTTGCAGAAACTTAAAAGATGAAACCGTAGCTTTAGGGGAAACGAAAATTGGTTAACAATAAGAAGAAAAACATAAAATCTTAAAAGAGAAATATCAAATAAACTCAAAATTATTTCAGATCTATAGAAATATGAATAGAATCAAGTAGAAAGTAACTAGGTTTTTTTTTAAAATAGACGGAGGTGAGAAACGTCTGGTTTGAACTAGAGATTTGAAGCCATTAACATGAAGATATTAGTACTCACAGACATAGGAGTGAACACAAACGGTTTCATCGAGAAAATGAAGGATTTGAACCAAGTATGTGTTGAATCTCTCTGAGATTCCTTCAAATAACACAAAAATCATAACACCAGTGGAGATAGGAGGCCATATAAGGTCTAGAATCGAAGAAGAAACCCATGAGTCAAAGGAATTCCGGTGACGGCGGTCTAGGGTTAGGAGGGGGGTGAGAGAGAAGAGAGGAAAGGGGATAAAGGGGCGGCGGATTTTTGGAAATGAGTAGGGTTTGAGGGTGATTTGGTTAATTAAAAAAGGTAATGAATTCGGGACCGTTGATCTTTTGATATCAACGGCCAGGATTGAGTCTGGGGTTGGGCGGGTTTAAAAAATTGGGTTATGGGTTATGGGTATTGGATCAGGGTTATGGATATTGGGTTGGTTTAATTGGGCTAAGTCTGAAAAATCAAAATTAAAAGAGTCTATTTGTTAAATACCCAATTAATTTGATAAAATAATTTATAGGAATAGCTAATAAATTGTAAAAAATGCTTTTTAAGCATGAAAATAATTTAAAGTAATTACTTACTATTATAAAAATATAAAAGGTCATTTTCTTGTAAAATAAGGTAATTATGCAAATGTGGGCTGTTATTGCAAAGGTATTGCAATTATAACCTAAAAATATAAATATGGTTATTCATAAAATAATTAAATCTTAGTATAAATATAAATGATAAAAATTAAGAAATAAAATTATTATAAAATCATTTGTGAGGAAATTAGTAATTATTTATATAATAAAAATAATGAAATAAATTAATTAGAAATCCTTTTAAAATTACAAAACTTTATGAAAATATATTAATTGATGCTCATGCATTGTTTTTTAAAGTATATATGCATTTTAAAAATAATATAGGGAAAAATTGGGTATCAATAGCTACCCCTCTTTACCCGGGAAGGATGAAAGAGTTGTCGAGTAAAGATATGATGGCCAATTTTGACCGAATAGAGTGATTTAAGAGACATAGGCCGCACTCTAGTTTCCCAGCTGCCTACATATCCCAAGTTTTACAGGAATCAAGTCGTGTGTAGTTCTGGATCCACCGGCGAAATATACCGATGAAGTTATCACAAGGACGGATACAAGGTTTCGAATAGGTGAAATGGTTACGGTGAGCGGCCATGCTTGAAATAGTATGAAGGGTCTGGAGCAGGATTGCTCCTGTTGGGATAATGGCTACTCATCGGGTTACCTGCAAATCAAAAGATGCACTACAAGCGTATAACTTTGCGTAAATTTAAACATAATGCAAATTCCCTTCAAACCATGAGAATTGTCTTTGGGCGATTGAATATGAAGTCCTTAGACCATGATGTCCCGAGCCATGAATTGCGCGGTAAGGGATTCGCATGCCATGAAATGATGTTCTCGCGCCATGAAAATGGTGCCTCCGAACTATGACGCCTTTGAATAATGATGTGCAAGTTCGAGGGATCCTTAGGCCATGGCATGGTGTCTTCCGTCTATGAGGATGGTGCCGTCAGACTATGGCGCCTTTGGACTAGTTGGTGATATTTCAGTCCATGAGGTGCAAAGAAATGATGCTAGAAGAAACAAGACAAGGCTTAGTCTTGTATGAAGTTGAGGGCAGAGCTTAGCCCGAGAGAAGAGAATCGTACAAGAGAAACAGTGCTTAGTCCCGTTCGAGATACGGGGCAGTTCTTAGTCCAATGCAAAGTGAAGGCAGTGCTTAGCCTTATGCAAGTGGGAGGCAGAGCTTAGCCTCATGCACGGTTTGGGACAGGGCTTAGTCCCATGCAAGGAGAAGGCAGTGCTTAGCCTTATGCAAGACTCGGGACAATGATTAGTCTCATGAAAATAGAAGGCAAAGCTTAGCCTTATGCAAGATTCGGGACAATGCTTAGTCCCATACAAATAGAAGGCAGAGCTTAGCCTTATGCAAGTGGGAGGCAGAGCTTAGCCTCATGCACGGTTCGGGACAATGCTTAGTCTCATGCAAGGAGAAAGCAATGCTTAGCCTTATGCAAGATTCGGGACAATGCTTAGTCTCATGCAAATAGAAGGCAGAGCTTAGGCTTATGTAATATTCGGGACAATTCTTATTCCCATGCAAATAGAAGGCAGAGCTTAACCTTATGCAAGATTCGGGACAATGCTTATTCCCATGCAAATAGAAGACAGAGCTTAGCCTTATGCAAGTGGGAGGCGGGGCTTAGCCTCATGCACGTGGGAGGCAGGGCTTAGCCTCATGCAGGATTAAGACAGAGCTTAGTCTCATCCAAATGGAAGGCAATGCTTAGCCTTATGCAGATAGGGAGGCAGGGCTTAGCCTCAAGCAGGATTGAGACAGAGCTTAGTCTTATAGAGATAGAAGGTAGTGCTTATCCTTATGAAAGGTTGAGACAAGGCTTAGTCTCATGCAATGAATAGATAATAGGTGATAGCAGAGTATTTCTTAGCTGGAGATGAGTTTGGTATCTTTGTTTTTATGAATACTACGATTCCAAGGTGTGCATATTCCTTGTTCCTGCATTCAAAGAAAAATCGTGAGTTTTGTAGCGGGGATGTTGGTTTGTGCCTCCGTCTGCTTGCTTGACTTGCTCCGCTCTATCTGAAAATCTTGTTCAAACTATTACGGTAGCATTTGCTAAAGAAAAGTTTCTTTACAAAAGCATGCATGTATAATTTTCAAAGACATATTAAAATATAGTTTATAAATTAGTTAGATGAACCAGTGACTGTGACACGATCAGAGACATCGTGACTTCTTGTGCCGTAGAATTTTGTGGGTCCTCCTAAAAATTTTGCCCCAGTTAACAAGATGACCTTTCTAGTTGCTCTATACGTTACGGTTGGCTAAACGTGCTTCGGAAGTTTGAGGGTCCTCCTCAAAATTCTGCCCCAGTTTCTGGCTGTGGGAGAAAATAGAAAATTTATTAAATTATGACCAAACCCACAGGGCTGCCTACGTATTCCCTTTTAAAGGGGAATCAGGTCGAGCGTAGTTCAATTTACATCATGTAGAGAACATAAGAATGATTTGCACATAATATCTTTTGACTGCGTTTGAGTTGACTGGTTTTGCCAAATTTCCCCGTCCATCTCTACAAGTATGAGCGCTCCTCCTGTCAATACTCTGTGAACCTTGTAAGGACCTTGCCAGTTGGGAGAGAATTTCCCTTTTGCTTTATCTTGATGCGGGAAGATATTTTTCCGCACCAGCTGCCCCAGTGTGAACTTTCTCGGCTTGACTCTTTTGTTGAAGGCTCTGGACATTCTGTTCTGATAAAGATGACCGTGACACACTGAGTTCACCCTCTTTCCATTTTTGAGGGCTAGTTGCTCATAGCGGCTCCTTATCCATTCTGCGTCGCTGAGTTCGGCTTCTTGTATGATTCTCAAAGAAGGAATTTCTACCTTGGTGGGAATGATATCTTCAGTACCATAAACCAGAAGATAGGGGGTTGTACTGGTTGATGTGCGGACTGTGGTACGGTATCCCAGTAAGGCGAATGGTAGCTTCTCGTGCCATTGTTTGTGATTTTATACCATTTTCCTCAGTATCTTCTTGATGTTTTTATTGGCAGCTTCCACGGCTCTGTTCATTTGAGGCCTATATAATGTGGAATTCTTGTTCTTGATTTTGAAAGTATCACGCATGGCTTTCATCAGACCACTGTTGAGATTGGCGGCATTGTCAGTGATAATGGACTCTGGAACCCCGAACCGACAAACAATTCGATCGCGAACAAAATCCGCAATGACCTTCTTAGTCACAGCTTTGTGAGATGCAACTTCAACCCATTTGGTGAAGTAGTCGATAGCCACCAAAATAAACCGGTGCCCGTTTGAGGCGGTGGGCTCGATTGGACCAATGACATCCATTCCCCAAGAGGCAAAAGGCCAAGGTGAGCTTGTTGCATTAAGCTCGTTTGGTAGTACTTTTATCATATCTGCATGTTCTTGGCATTGGTGGCACTTCTGAACATACCGTATGCAATTAGTTTCCATGGTCATCCAAAAATAACCGGCCTTGAGTATTTTCTTGGCCAAGACAAAACCGTTCATGTGTGGACCGCAGGTTCCGACATGTATCTCCTCGAGCAACTTAAAAGCTTCTTTTGCATCGACACACCTTAATAGTCCCAGATCAAGAGTTCTTCTATATAGGGTTCCTCCACTCTAGAAGAAGTGATTGGACAATCTCCGAAGCGTGCGTTTCTGAGTATGGTTTGCATGCTCCGGGTATTCTCTTTTCGCCAAATACTCTTTGATGTCGTGGAACCAAGGTTTTCTGTCTGCTTCTTCTTCAACATGGGCACAATATGTTGATTGATTATGGATCCTTACTAAGATGGGATCGATGAAGTTCTTGCATGGATGTTGTATCATCGATGACAAAGTAGCAAATGCGTCAGTAAACTCGTTCTGAATCCTGGGAACATGCCAAAACTCTATATTTGTGAACCTCTTCTTCATTTCTTGCACATGATGCAGATATGACAATATCTTGGAATTCTTGGTAGCCCATTCTCCTTGTACCTGGTGAATAAGCAGATATGAATCGCCAATCACTAGCAGTTCCTAAATGTTCATATCAACAGTCATGTTGAGTCCTAATACGCAAGCTTCATATTCCTCCATGTTGTTGGTGCAAGGGAATCTGAGCTTTGCAGATACTAGATAATGTTGACTAGTTTCTGATACCAAGACGGCTCCAATGTCGACTCCTTTGAAGTTTTCCGCTCCATCGAAGAACATTCTCTAACCATCGTAAGCTTCAGCAATGTCTTCTCCTACGAATGATTTTTCTTCATCAGGAAAATACATTTTCAGGGGTTCGAATTCTCCTCCCACGGAATTTTCAGCAAGATGATCTGCCAATGCTTGTCCCTTGACTGCTTTTTGAGTTACTTAGTTGATGTCGAACTCACTTATTAAGATTTGCCACTTGGCCAGCTTTCCAGTGGGCATGGACTTCTGAAAGATGTATTTCAAGGGATCCATCCTCGATATGAGATACGTCGTAGAAGCACAGAAGTAATGTCTTAGTTTTTGAGCTATCCAGGTTAATACGCAGCAATTGCATTCCAGTAGAGAGTATCGTGCTTCATAAGGTGTGAATGTCTTACTCAAGTAGTAGATGGATGGCCTGTTATTTTCTCCCTGTCTCATCGTGCTTCCCCAGAACGCAACCGAAAGATCTATCTAGCACTGCAAGGTAGAGTAGCAGTGGTCTACCAGGTCTGGTGAGACCAAGAGTGGTGGTATTGATAACTACTCCTTGATTTTGTCAAAAGCCTTTTGACAATCCTCAGTCCAACTAGTTGTAGCGTTCTTCTTCAGCATCTTGAAAGTCGGCTCACATATTACTGTGGACTGTGCTATGAAACGGCTGATGTAGTTGAGGCGTCCCAGGAAACTCATCACATATTTATTGCTTTCCGATGGTGGTAGTACTTAGATGGCTTTGACCTTTGATGGATCCAATTCTTTTCCCCGGCGTCTGATGATGAATCCCAATAGTTTTCGAGAAGGAACCCCAAATGCACACTCTGCGAGGTTTAGTTTTAGGTTGTACTACCGCAGTTGGTCGAAGAATTTCCTCAAGTCTGCTATGTGATATGTGGCCTTCTTGGATTTAATGATGACATCATCCACGTACACTTCTATCTCTTTGTGTATCATGTCATGAAAATTAGTTATCATGGCCCTCATGTAGGTGGCCCCAGCATTTTTTAGGCCGAATGGAATCATCTTGTAGCAGTACACCTCCTATGGTGTAATGAAGGCTATTTTCTCAGCGTCCTCCTCGTCTATCCAGATCTGATGGTATCCTGCGAAGCAGTCCACAAATGACAGGAGTTCATGCTTAGCACAATTGTCGATCAGAACGTGTATATTCAGCAGCGGAAAATCATCCTTTAGGTTGGCTCTGTTGAGATTCTGATAATCGACACAGACTCTAACTTTCTCGTCCTTCTTCGAAACTGGCACAATGTTGGCCAACCAAGTTGGATGTTCAACTACCCTGAGGACCTTGGCTTTGATCTGCTTAGTAACTTCCTCCTTGATTTTCAGGCTCATATATGGCTTGAATTTCCTGAGTTTCTGCTTTACTAGCGTACACATTGGGTTTGTGGGCAACCTGTGGGCCACAATGGATGTGCTTAATCCGGTCATATGGTCGTATGACCATGCAAAGATATCCTCATATTCTTTTAAGAACCGAGTGTATTCCTCTTTCTCTGACGGTGACAGGTAGATGTTGATGCGGGTCTCCTTGACGGTTTCAGAATCTCCCAGGTTGACTATCTCAGTTTCGTCCAGGTTGGACTTAGGCTTGTTCTCAAAATCCTCTACTTCTCTGACGATCTCCTCAGGTATTGCATCCTCTTCTTCTAAGTCACTATTCTTTTGTTGCATTGTCTCATTACATGTCACAGTTGTCGGTTCATCGAGATAGGAAATAGTAATGTTGTAGGGATAAAGATACAAGATAAAAGTAGTAATAATAAAACATCAAGCCATTTAAAGAGTCAAACAAAAAATGATTTTCAATAATAACATTTTTGGAACAGTGGAAATATTATTTAAAACAAAAATGCAAAAGGGAAATCATTTTTTTCTAGAAAAGGAAAATAAACAATGTTGTTCAGCCTTGCTACCCCGGGACTTGTCGGGCCCTCGATGGTCTAACAGTCCAGTTCTTGATGAATTCTCCTCTCTCCACATCTTGGATAGTAGGGCCTTCCTCCTCCTCCTCCTCGACGATTACACAATAATCCATGTCCTTATCTTCCAAGAACAAATTCCTTAATGCCGCCAACGCTTCTTCTTCCACTGATCCCCATATGATATCGGCCTGATGGAAGGTCTGACTCAAGTGTGGCATGGAATGCTCAAGAGGGTAGTATAGACCACGCCACAGTGGTGACCAATCTTGATATTCTTGCCAAGTGTACTGGTACCCCCAGCCCAAAAGTGGTACCATGGCGCTTCGGCTGTATTGGCTTGGAGATACCTTGAAGATTTTTACCGAGCCCCTTGCCGACTCATACCCTTTCCATGCTAGCATGCTTTCTATCTTGATACTCCACCAATTATCCTTCTCGATCGCGTTAACACGCTCGATGCGATGGTAGGTTTCCCCACCTAACTTTCTCCTATTTTCAACCACCAGAATAGTCTGGCTAGTGTAAATAGGGTTGCTCCCATATCCGTGGATAATCACTTCTTGATGGTTCCACTCGAACTTCATAGCCTGATGTAAAGTAGATGTTACATCCCCAGTGGCATGTATCCATGGTCGTCCCAACAGCAGATTGTAGGAGGTGGATATATCCAGTACATGAAATTCCACATCAAACCAAGTAGGACACATCTGCAGACAAAGATTAGTTTCTCCGATGGTGGCCCTTTGAGACCCGTCGAATGCTTTCACATTCATAGTTCCCTCTTGTATCTCATGTAGGCCTTTGCCCAACCTCTTCAGTATTGTCAATGGGCAAATGTTGAGGCTGGATCCTCTGTCAATTAGAACTCTGGCAATATACTTATCTTCACATTGCATTGTGATGTGCAGGCTCTGTTGTGATTCAACCCTTCATGCGGCAACTCGTCCTCATGGAAAGTGATTTTGTAGCTTTCTAGCACTTGCCCCACCATATTGGCCATTTCTCCACTAGTGATATTGTTGGGCACATATGCTTCATTCAACACCTTCATTAAAGCATTCATGTGTGTCTCGAAATTTTGCAGCAATGACAGGATGGGTATCTGGGCGGGAGTCTTGTGCAGGTGATCAACGACGGAATACTCTCTTGCCTGTACCTTTCTCCAGAGGTCATCCGGACCAGTCTCAACAATGGGAGGTTTTCTAGAGGCTTACTTACTGGTTTCTCCCAAATGTTCAAGTGTATAAACCCTTCCCGTTCTAGTCATCCCTTGTGCAGTGCCGGATTCTTCCATTTTCGCTTTTCCCTGTCTTCTAGCTTCGGCTACATAATCACAAGGTAAAGCATCGGAAGTGAAGGGCAGTGTGGTTGCCATCGTCATTGTGAAGGGTGTAGCTACTTCCACCTCAACTGGAACAGGTGCAGTTGTAGGCAATGTCATTTCTACCTCAAAAGGAACCGATGCGGATACCTCGACTTCAACCGGCGGTTGTACTTGAACCATAATAGGATTGAGTATGACTGCAGTTTTCTTAGGATCGTCACCTTCTTGGATAAGCCCAATTGATCCCTCGGGATCCCATTCTTCATCAGCTTCTATCACACTGATACCTTCGCCCCTATGATCTGGGAGGGGGTTGTTGCGGACGTTGGGTGCAGCCTCCTTCACCTGTATGACCTTATTATCAATCAATGTCTAGATTCTGTCCTTTAATGTGCAACACTCGTCAATAGTGTGTCCCTTCATATCAGAATGGTATGCACAGGTCTTGTTTGGATTGACCCATTGAGATGAATTCTCCATTGCCACACGGGGAATAGGAGTGACATATCCAGCAGCTTTCAATCTTTGTTACAACTTGTCAATATGTTCAGCAATGGCGGTGTACTGTCTGGGTGGTTTGTGGTCAGAATTAGGCCTGGGTTTTTGGTAGTTTGGACGAGTTGGAGGTGACAGATAGTAGGATGGTTGGGAGTTATAGTTATGGTAGGCAGTGGAGGGTTGGGAATATCTGGGAGGTGATGGCTGATATGTGGGTGGAGGTGTCTGGTACACAAATAGAGTTTTCGAACCTTGGACAACCATTACTGTTCCCACTTCTTTCTTTTTTGATATGCCCCCTGATTGCAATGCTTTGTTCATGGCCTATAGCGCCTCAAAATTTGTCACCATCCCGCTTTTAATACCTTCCTTGATCCTTTCTCCGAGTTTGATGATATCGAAGAATTTATGGTTCTTAATAACCATTAGCCTTTCATAATAATGCGGATCATGTGCCCTGACAAAGAACTTGTTCAACTGTTCTTTATCTAACGCCGGCCTGACCTTGGCTGCTTCTGACCTCCACCGACAGCATACTCGCGAAAAGTCTCGGTTGGCATCTTCTTTAGGTTATGGATATAGAAGACATCCGGTGCATTCTCCGTATTGAATCTGAACATACCCATGAAATCTGATGCCATGCTCACCCAATTGGCCCACTTCTTGGGATTCTGGCTTATATACCAGGACAGGGCATCTTCAGTAAGACTTCTCATGAAGAGCTTCATGCGAATCCTTTCACCTTTTCCGACCCCTACGAGCTTGTCATAATAAGTTCCCAGGTGAACCTTGGGATCACCCGTTCCATCAAACATTTCGAACTTAGGAGGTTTGTAACCCTCCGGCAGTTCCACGTCTAGCTGTATGCATAAATCCTCATAATTCAGACCTTATATCCCTTTACCTCCTTCAACACCCTAAACTCGACTTGTTAACTTCTTGAGCTCCTCAGCCATGTTCTTTATGAGCAGGTCCTTCTCGGCAGATTCTGGTGTATAGGAGATTGGTTGAGTGGAGTGAGGTACGGTTTCCATGTATATAGGGTTGTTCTGGTGAATGCTAAGAGTTTGGGTTTAGTGATGATCATTAGTTGAGTTTTGGGGTTCTAGGATAATTTGTGGGGTATTTTGAGGAGTTTTATAGGTGGTTTGCTGGTATTGAGGAGGGAAAGGTTGATTTTGAAGCGGATTTGTATACTGGTGAGGTGCCGGCGGATTCTATGGCCGTTTCTTGGGTGTGTTCTGAGGCGGTACAGGGTTCTGGGTATTATGGTGATTGATGTCTAGGATATTGAGTGTGAAGGAGAGGTATGCCAAGCTACGGACCTGCTCAAGCTCACCCTGGATTTCAAGTATTTTCTGCTCAAGTCGCGAAACCACATCATTTGAGGCCTGAGTACCCCGACCATCGGAAGTTTCTGTATTCTCAACATGTGCATTGTTGTCCTTTCTGATGTCGTTCATGTCATCTGTTTTTGCTTTTCCTTTGCCTTTTGGGGGACTATGAGGAGGAGAAGGTGGAGGTCCCCTGGATCTGGTATGATAAGCTGATGATTCCAGTATGCGCGAACCAACCTTGGGGAATGGGAATAATCAAAAAGAAAGAAAGAAAAAGGTAACCAAGTCAGTAAGAGTTCTGAAAAGAGTATTTGAGGTATTTAAACACGTATTGCGTAAATGTAAATTTGTGTCCTAATTTAGGAGCCTCGTTGTGCCCGAGGTAGGCCTAGCGACAAGTTGATTTGGAGAACGTAACTGCCAATAACTGCCTCATTTCATTAATGTAAAAATAGATGATCTAAAATGACACTAAGATAAGATAAGTCACTAATGACGCTTGGCCTTATTACATTTGATAAAGCAAATAAATCTACTCTACTTGGTCCTAGAAGGACCTTCCCCAGGCTTGATCTTCCTAGCTCCATCAATCAGGTTCCGCAGTTCGCGCATGCCCAATAGCAGGTATTCCCTTGCTAGATGCCCTTTTTCGCTTCCCTCAGCATTTTGGCAGTCGACGACTCTTTTCCTTGTCTTCTCCCCCAGCTCTATCAAAAACGGCTCCAGAAACTCCAGCCTTTCATTAGATTTGATAGTCAGTTCCTTCCACTCATTGATTAGCCTCATGTTTGTCTCGTGTATCTCCAGATGCTCGGCCTCGGAGTCATGAATCCTTTTGCGTAGTTTGTTGTATTTCACTTGGGCCTCAGCAGCTTCATATATGACCCTATTTCCCCAACTGATTCCCGGCTCAAATATCCCTGCTAGGATGTCTTCCAACCATGATAGCTAAAAGCGTACATGCCCTGCGTGATACCTGTCTGGTTCGATGGTGTCCTCTTCTACAATAATCTTTGAGTGCCACATATGCTGAGTTTCACACTTGTATGGGATGTCGTCATCCTCAAAATCTGCCTGGTAATGACTCATTTTAGCAACCCTCGGTATGATCTGCTTCTTGCCTACCTGCCTTGTTACCCCCCATGTTTTCGTACATGGAAGTACGCCATAAGTAAATTGATATAAAATCAGAAATGAGATGTTACGTCCCGAATTTTTTGTACGTTGGTGTTTCGTCATAAGTTAATCGACGTAAGCTCAGGAATGAGATTATTTTGGAATTATATGTATTATGCTATTTCAAACAAGTGATGAGTAAATTCGTGAAGGTAAGAGTGGAAGCAAGTCAAAGAAAATAAATTTTTTGTCCAAATTGACATATTGGGATAGAATACGGTCCGAGCTACAATACACGATATTTATGGACTAATATCATACAAGGTACCATATGACCGTGATTGTATGATGTATAAAGTATATTAAAGAAATGAGTAGTATTTTAAGTAATTCGAGATAATTTTTAATTATGTGGATAATTGGTTAATTATCGGGTAACGAAACATTACCTAATTAATTAATAAAATTATGATAAGATTAACCCTCCCCAAAACGTGGCATCAAGCCACTTTCCAAACAATGACTCTTAGTCATTTTTGGATTAGGTGGCAACAAAATGGATAATTAAAACACAGCACTTCATGTCTTGAAAGACTACATCTGAACGTTTTCATCTCTAACAAGACATTTCAAACCTTTTCATTTTAGGATACAAGACATTTCATTTTCTAACCTTTTCATCTCTAACAACACACTTCATTTCAAAACAATCTCAATACTACGATCAAATGGGATTTGGAACCTTAGCAACGAAATTCCTTCCAAAATTCCTACAAGTTTTCAACAAAAACTTCTTACAACCAAATGATTCCAACAAAATTATTAGAACGTTAGCAACGTAAAATTTTACGATTCTAAAGAAGTACGGTATAACCTTTACCTAGAACATCCTGCGGAGTTTTCTCTACTCCAGATACATTAAGACTATCCCTTCTTTCTTTTTTGCATGATCCAAATAATATAAATGAACGAGCAAAATACGCAACTTTCATAAATGAATCTATTCATAGAAATACTAGGGGTGTCTATATTCTTGATTCCCCATATGAATTATTATGTTCATGGGTCTCAGAAAAATACGTATTTGATAAAGTTTATTCGAAAGGCATATTGCTTTTTTTGGCATTCAGAGAAAATCTTATTGACGTATTTCTTATGCATTTCATGAATTTATACATGCACATTGACCCATGAACAGATGGCACTATATACGCATATATATATATATATATATATATATNCAGAGGCATAATGTCCTTATGACGTACCTAGAGATTTTATTAATATATTTCATATGCATTTCATGCATTTATACATTACACATTGACCCATGATCATATGACGTTATATATATATATATATATATTATATTTATATGGGATATGGGAAAAAGGTTATGGCGTTATATACGCACCATCACCTGATCAGCTGGTATACGTTGATGATTTTCCCACAGTGGCCGAGATGGTATGATGGGATGCCTCAGAGGCTTGATGATGTTATGAACAAATATACCTATGCACGACATGACATTTATATGCATATGCATGATACTAAAAGTATTTCATGACTTACAGAGTTATCTAGACTTACAGATTGAGTCATTTACTCTATATTTCTTCCATGTCTATTATGTACTTATTTATGTGCCTTACATACTTGGTACATTATTCATACTGACGTTCCTTTTTCCTGGGGACGCTGCGTTTCATGCCCGCAGGTCCCGATAGATAGATCGAGAGCCCTCCATGTAGGCTATCAGCTCAGCGGAAGATGTTGGTGCACTTCATTTGCTTCGGAGTTGCTCGTTTGGTTAGTATGATTTAGACGTGTGTTGCTTTATGGCGGGACTCTGTCACGACCTTTATGAAAATTATTTTTTCTTAGAGGCTTGTAGACAGATGTCATGTACGTAAAAGATTGTATGGCCTTGTCGGCCTACGTTCAATATACGAGTGGGTTTTTGGTCTTATAAGATTGTATGTCTTATGTATAAGTTGGTATCTCATGGTGTATTCTACTTATATCATGGCAGCCTTCCGACTCAGTTATCTACGATAGTATGATACGTTATGTTGGTGCTCGGTTGAGTAAGGTACCAGGTGCCCGTCGCGGCCCATCGGTTTGGGTCGTGACACGCCTCATAACTCTGATGGGAACATAAGGATATATACCTATTAACCTGATAAATTCCAAGTGCGGAGCATCCCTGGATCTGGTGATGAACTCGTCAGTGGGGAACCATTCGAACATCCATTAGACCTGATCCTCAGTCAAATTGTCAAAAAACTGCACCCATTCTGTAGCACTTTCTGGTTGAGTGAACCTATGAGGGATTTAAGTCATTCTCTTAGGGTGATGGAAAGTTATATGATCATTCCACGGCCTTCATGGAAACTCTTGACGATATCGACCTTTTGGAGATGCTCCAATAACCAAACCTATAGTAGCAGATTACAACCCTCAAATTGTTTGAACCCCTTCTGGCAGCGGTCCAAGGCCCGATAGATGTCAGCTATGATCATAGGGACAATGGTATATGTATGCCCCTCAATTACTTCCATTAAAGTTTTGGCTAACATAGCCAGTCTGGTGTGAATTCTGTCCCCTTGAATTGGGAACACTATCATACCCAGGAAGCAGACGACGAACACAAAAACCCTTCGGTGAATATGACCCAAGGAAGTGATAGAGAATTCATCACGGAAGATACGATAGTACTTGCTATGACCGTATCGTTCATAGAGGTAGTCAAAGGGTATGTAGGACTTCTTCAAGCACTCCAAATCGTCGTTCTTCTTCAAACCCATCATTTTCAGAAATCCCCTAGCGGTACGGTTTTCTGGCATTAATAAACCGGGACTGTCCCAAGGTAGTCCAGTGAATCCCCTTATTTTTTCCAAGAGAGGGGTCATCTCTGTGTTTCCAAAGCGAAACACGGATCTTTCTCCGTCCTAGAACATGGTGGCAGCTCCAATCAACATATTATTTGGCCAACATCTCAATTATATAGTTTTAAACAAATTAGCACTTATTCAAACCAAGAATTCATAATGGTACTTAAAGTGATTTACAAAGAGCAGGGACACTTTGAACTAATAGAAAAGATTGGCTACACATATTTGTAGTATCTAAACATGTTCAGAATAGAGAGTTCATAGATGAATCAAACAATATTACTGAAGATTACTCAGTTCATTAATTACCACTAGGCGAGACCATATAGACATGTACTAAACAGAAGACATGCTGAAATCTGAAATATCTAAGCAACCAAACACATAGAACAGGAACCAAAGCATACTAGTCTAGAAAGAGGTAAACAGAAACCATGGATCAAACAGAAACATGCTAAGGTAAGCTCACAGAACAGAGTAAGATGATAGGAATTGAGGCATGCTAGTTGGGAGAGAAATAAACAGGAACTACATGGAAAACAAAAGCATATATAAATCACATGGAACAGCACAAGATAATAAGAACTAAGGCATAGTAGTTGAGAAAGACCTATTCAGGAATCAGATATCAAAACAGAAGCATGTTGAGGTTTATAATAAACTGACTACATAGCGTATAGAATAGAACAAGGTAACAGAAATTAAGGCATACCAGTTAGGGAGATAAAAAACAAGAAGGTGAAGGCAAGTGAATCCAAGAGTCTAGCCTTGGCTTTCAGCCGGCTAGACAGTACAACAAATCAGAGTGATAAAAAGAACTTAAGTGTTTTAGTGAAAGTAAAAGTTTGTGAAAGTTAACTTGTAAGTGTAGGCTTGTCCCTTGAAAAATCAGAATGGTGAGGGATTATATAGCTTTCAGCAGAATAAACAAATAAGGTAGGAAAATCAAGGGCTCACAAATAAGGTATGCAAAATCAATTAACAAGTTAATTAGGGCTAAACCTGTAAAGACCCGTAAAATTCTTAACTAAAAACGATGCCCAGGTAGGTTCCCATGTTGTTATAACTGTAGAAATTCTTAAAAATTGATCTTTTTGAAGAAAAAGTACCCCGGGACTTAAAAGATGTAATTTCCCATAATTGCGCGGATCTGCGGTCCACTATGCGATCGCAGATCAGGTATGCGGACCGCATAGTGGTCGCATACCTGGACAGTTGTTGTTCATTTCAAGGATAGCTATGCGGCCCAAGATGCAATCGTATTTTGAGAATGTGGGCTGCATAGTTGTCCATTCTTGCACCTTCATTCTTGCAGAGGGAGTTATGCGATGCACTATGCGATCACATAACAGGTATGCGGACCGCATAGTGGTCGCATACCTGGGCAGCCTGTTTTCCTCTTTGGCCCAGCTGAGGGCTATTTATGCGACAGGAATGCGGACCGCATTCCTGACCGCATTTCCCGCTTCGGGGCTTCTAATTTCTGATTTTAAAACCTGAACCCTAGTTTAATAAAACACCTCTCCCCTTCATTCTTAAGATCTATCTGACTAAAATAGAGATAAGAGAGAGTGAGTTTAGTGATATAAAGTCATTTTCTTCATCAAATCAGTTTATCACCTCTGCTCAGGCCTGGAAATCTTCGAGTAGTCGTTGTCTTCTTCACCACAAGAGGTAAGTCCTCACCCCATTTCCTCTTTAATTCTCAGGTTTTAGTGTCACGACCCGAAATCCCACCTTCGGGCCATGACTGCGTCTAACGTTGAACCCGCTAGACAAGCCAACGTTTGAACTAGATAAAATTCATTAACAACTAACACAGATAAGATAACTAAAACGTCGATGGTCAACAATATGAAGGTTAACAAATAGCCAAAAATAACATAGCAATTCCGAAGTAAAACCCATATACAAATCCCAGAACTGGTGTCACAAACAAAAGGTTCTGAAAATAAGTACATAGGACTGTCTTTGAAATACAAAGTAAGACAGAGCTGAAAGTGAATAGTAGAAGGTGATGTCAAGGCCCACGAACGTCTGCGGGTCTACCTCGATGTCTCCTGTGTGAACTGATGAGATGCTCCGACCGTCAGTGATCACCGGGTCCGGTTTCGTAGTTTGCACAACATAAAGAAGTGCAGGTGTAGCATCAGTATAACCGACCCCATGTACTGAGTAAGTGTCGAGCCTAACCTCGGCGAAGTAGTGACAAGGCTAAGACCGATAACAATATATGTACCTGTGCAATTCTATATAATACCAGGAGAATATCGACGGAATAAGCAAGTAAGACAGATACGGGGGGAACATGTTGGGGGTCAAATGGGCAACAAAAATGCTAGTACGGTAGAACAGGATAATAACTGAAATGTAAAAGATAAAGGCAGGGATTTAACTTCTCAAAATAGATAATGAACAACAAAAAGGCACGGCATGACCCCTCGTGCATAACCTCACAATCACTCGGCA
>ML243053.1:0-44838 GCA_005239495.1 Nicotiana undulata
GAATATCAACCTAATAGCATCATGAAAATACTTCAGCTACGATCTCAATGCCTTTCTCAGAAGATTTTTCTAGAAATAGAATAGTAAAATACCACATTTGGCGTCTTAGGAATTTCCCAGAATTCGTGCTAAAAGGAAGGACAGAGCTTAGCCTTAACATACCTTTCCAACGAACGTCTGAATGCCAGTAGTTCCTTCACGAACGTTGTTCCTTACGTCCTAAGCTTCGCAAACACTATATATATGCAGCTTATACGCACCTATAAACAGTTCATAATTGAGTTTAAATCGGCAGATTTTTCATATGACCCTAACTTGACGAAACGTCCGTAGAACTTTGTAAAAACGATCATAAAAGAGTCCGAAGATGATTACCTTGGCAAACCAAGTATAAAGCTTGAAGAAACAACAAGAACAACAAATTCCTATCTTCCAAAATAGCTCCAAACACAGCTAATAGAAGGGGAAAACGATTGCAAAGCGCAGAGATTGCGTTTCTAGGCACGGGGGCAAACTTTAACGATAGAAATCGTTAAAAACGTACCTTAATCACTCAAGACCACCATGGAACCCTATATTAAGCTTTCTCACTGTTTTGGGACGAAGGTGAAATGCTTTTGGGTCTTAAAAGTCGGATTTTCCGACTTATACTACTTGTTTGACCCGACCCGGCTCGCGACCCGGTTTCAGCCCGGACAGTCCGTGGTAAAACAGCCATAACTTCTTACTCCGATGTCGGTTTGATGTGAGGTATTTTCGGTTGCGAACTAGACTCGTAGACCTTCGATTTGGTAGGTTGTGGGTCCCATAACTATTTATATATCAGGAGAAATGATCTGATACATTTGACCCAAAGTTTAGAAAATTTATTAGAGAAATTTACGATAACTTTTGCCGACCTTTATTTCGCAACTTGCTTGACTCCAAAAATTAACATGTGACCCGTGTGATATTATAATAACTCATAACACATTATTCTTAGCATATTAGACACTCTTAGTCTTATCCCACAGGTGCAAGTTAACTTAAACCTTCCGAAAGCGCGGGGTTCTACCCGAGTCATTTCTTTAACCACAGACCTTTGTTTAAGGGATTCCTTCGACCTAATGCTTTAGTTTTGTTCCTTGATATTACCACACATTTTCAGTCTTATTATCCCAATATGCTATACGCAATCATATATACCTAATATAACCATGCCACTTTACGTATATTACGCAAGAGAAGAGAAAAAAAAACATGGGGTCTCACAAATACTATGAACGACTGATGATGGTTGTGGGTCAAAAGTTCTCGGACATTATCAAATTGGGAGAGAAGATTGAAGAGGGTATCAAGAATGGTATGGTTACTAACTTTAAAGCTTTACAGGCCACTAATAAAGCTCCGCAGTCCGGTGGTGTGTCCAGAAAGAAGGATGTGGGAGCCGTGATGGTTGCACAACAAGCCAAATCCCCTCCTAAATACCAGGTCTATCCCGCACCTCTATTCACATATCAACCCGCTCAAAATTACCAAGCACCCTCACTCTCAAACCAAACTCCACCACTCACGTACCAAGCTCCACCACCCACATATCAACCCACATCACCCAAATACTCCCAACCCGCTCCCGTCTACAACACCTATAACTCCCAGTCGCCCCCTACCCGTCAAAAATTCCCTAGGACTCTCCATAACTTTTATCGTCGCCCTCCAAAAGAATACACCACCATAGCCGAGCCTATTGACCAGTTGTATGAAAAACGCAAAGCTGCTGGTTATGTCACACCTATCCCTGCTGTCACCCTTGAGAACCCTTCTCGGTGGGTTAACCCGAACAAATCTTGTGCATACCATTCTGGCATGAAAGGACACACCATCGATGCATGCCGCTCTTTGAAGGATAAGATACAGTCCCTTATTGATAACAAGATTATTGCGGCCAAGGAATCCGCTCCGAACGTCCGTAACAATCCTCTACCAGACCATAAGGGCGGAGGTATCCGTATGATTGAGATAGAAGATGATTGGGATCCCGAGGGGTCAATCGGGTTGATCGCAGAAGGTGATGACCCAAAGTAACCTGCAGTTACACTCAACCCGATCATAGTCCAGATCCAACCATCTGAGAATGCTGAGGTGAATATGTCTGTCCCGCTTGAGTTTGAAGCAGCACCGCCTGCAAATGCGAAGGCACCAGTGCCAATTGAGGTTGATTTCATGTCTCCGGCGAATGCGCCTTCACCCTTCGAGGTCGCAGTCTTGCCGCCCAAAGCCCGTGTGCAATTTGAAGTAAGGATAGTCGCGCCAATCCCAGCGGCGATGTCAACCACACCACCTTTCAATTCAAATGCTATCCCTTGGGATTATATAGCTGAGGCGAGAAGGAAAAGTAAAAGCTGGTCTGAAGAAGCCATCGCAGCACAGGGTAAGACAAGAACTGGCAGAGTTTATACCCCTGAGCATCTGGCCAAGTCAAGCAAGCAGGCTGCCAACCGACCTTCCCTCACTAAGACAGGTTCAAATGATCTTTGGAGGAAAATACAAGCTAAAGAATATTCGGTCATCGACCAACTAAACAAGACACCAGCACAAATATCCATTCTCTCTCTGCTACAGAACTCTGAGACGCACATAAATGCTTTACTGAAAGTGTTGAGTGAAGCCTATGTACCGAACAATATCACTAGCAGGGAAATGGCCAACATGGTAGGCCAAGTAATGGGAAGCCACAAAATCACAAAGCCACAAAATCACTTTTCACGGAGACGAGTTGCCACCTGAGGGATTGGGACATAACAAGGCTCTGCACATCACCGTGCAATGCGAAGAATACTTCATAACCAGGATTCTTGTCGATGGAGGGTCCAGTCTTAACATATGTTCGCTGAAAACACTCAAGAAGTTGGGTAAGGGACTACATGAGATAAAGGATGGAGCGATCAACGTGAAAGCCTTCGACGGTTCTCAAAGGTCTACCATTGGGGAGATCAGTCTATGTTTGCAGATAAGACCGACTTGGTTCGAGGTGGACTTTTAGGTGATAGATGTGCCGGCATCTTATAATCTGCTGTTAGGACGGCCCTGGATGCATGCTGCTGGGGTCGTAGCGTCAACACTACATCAGGCGGTAAAATTCGAGTGGAACCATCAAGAGGTGATCATCCACGGCGAAGGTAGCAACCCTATTTACAATCGCCAGAATATCCCTGTAATTGATGGAAAGAGAAAACTAGGTGGAGGAACTTATCACCATATCGAGCGGGTCAATGCTGTCGATAAGGAAAAATGGTGGGATAGCAAGATCGAGAGTATCTTGAATTGGGGAGGAAACGAGCCAGGCAAAGGGCTCGGTAAGAACCTCAAAGGGATCACAAAACCCATCAAGCTCAAGAAACATGGTACCACTTTCGGTCTGGGGTATGAATATACATGGGAAGAATTCAAAAACTTGTCGCCCCCATGGCGCGTTCACTATCACCCTTTGGAGCAGCCAATACCTCATTTAGAGCAGGCTTTCCAGCAGGCTGATATCATCTATGGGTCCGACGAAGAAGAAGCACTGGCGGCAATGAGGGATTTGTTTCTAGACGATGTGGACATGGATTGCTGTGTTGTTCTCGAGGAGGAGGGGGAGGAAGGCCCTTCCATACAGGCAGTGAGCAGAGACGCTCATCTCAAGAACTGGTCCATCCGTACGACCAAAGCCCGTCGAGTCCCGGGGTAGCAAGGATAATGAACAAGCACTATTTAGTGTTTATTAAATAAATTTCTTTCCTTTTCTACATTTTCAATTCCTGCAATAAGATCTTCAATGTTCAAAACAATTATTCATTTTATCAAAGCATTTCCAATCTCCTTATGAATCTCATATTTATCTGCTACTGCTTTCTCCCATTACTTTATCTATACAACATTACTATTACTTATCTTGATGAATCGATGACTGTGACGTGCAATGAGATAACACAGCAAACGGACATTGATTTAGAGGAAGATGATATACCCGACGAGATTGTCAAGGAAATTGAGAACTTCGAGAACATACCTAAGTCCAACCTAGACGAGACTGAAATTATCAATCTGGGGGATTCCGAGAACGTCAAGGACACACGGATCAGTATTCATTTGTCGCCGTCAGAAAAGAAAGAGTATACAGATATTCTAAGGGAATATGAGGACATATTCGCCTGGTACTGGTCTAAGTACATCTATTGTGGCTCACAAACTTCCAACCAATCCAATGTGTCCACCGGTAAACCAAAAGCTCAGAAAATTCAAACCCGACATGAGTTTGAAAATCAAAGAAGAAGTTACCAAGCAAATCAATGCCAAAGTTCTCCGGGCAGTTGAGTACCCGACATGGTTAGCTAACATTGTACCTGTGCCGAAGAAGGACAGGAAGGTCAGAATCTGTGTCGACTACCGGGATCTCAACCGGTCCAGTCCGAAAGATGACTTCCCCTTGCCAAATATACACATTCTGATTGACAATTGCGCCGAACATGAGTTACCGTCATTCGTAGATTGCTTCGCTGGTTATCATCAAATTTCGATGGATGAAGAAGATGCTGAGAAAATGGCGTTCATTACGCCATGGGGAGTATACTGTTACAAGGTGATGACATTCGGCCTGAAGAATGCAGGGGCCACCTACATGAGGGCTATGACTACTATATTCCATGGCATGATTCACAAAGAGATTGAAGTGTATGTTACGACGTCATTATCAAATCAAAGAAAGCTGCTGATCACACGGAAGATTTGAGGAAGTTCTTCAACAGGTTGAGAAAATACAATGTGAAACTGAACCCTGCGAAGTGTGAATTCGAGGTTCTTGCTGGGAAGTTACCGGGGTTCATTGTAAGCTGCCTGGGAACATAATTGGATCCATACAAAGTCAAGTCCATTCAGGAATTGCCACCGCCGAAGAACAAGAAGGATGTTATGACTTTCCTAGGGAGGCTTAATTACATCAGTCGATTCATAGCGCAATCTACAGTCATTTGTGAACCGAACTTCAACATGCTAAAGAAGGATGCCGCAAATAAGTGGACCGAGGATCTTCAAAAGGCTTTTGACAGGATCAAGGAGTATTTGTCAACACTGCCAGTTTTGGTACCGCCTGAGCCAGGTAGACCTCTATAACTCTACCTTGTGGTACTGGATGAAGCTTTTGGTTGCGTTCTGGGGCAACACAACGAAACAGGAAGAAAGAAGCAAGCGATCTACTACCTCAGCAAGAAGTTCACTCCGTATGAGGCCCGATATTCTTTATTGGAACGCACTTGCTGTGCTTTGACTTGGGTCGCCCAGAAGCTAATGCACTACTTCTGTGCCTACACAACATACCTCATATCAAGGATGGATCCACTAAAGTACGTCTTTAAGAAGCCCATGCCCACTAGCAAGCTAGCCAAGTGGAAAATCCTACTGAGAGAGTTCGTAATTATCTACATAACTCAAAAGCCTGTCAAACGACTGGCACTAGCAGACCATCTTGCTGAGAATCCTGTGGACGGAGAATACGAACCCCTAAAAATGTATTTTCCGGATGAATAGGTATCATTCGTAGGAGAAGACATTGCAGAATCCTACGACGGTTGGAGGATGTTCTTTGATGGAGCAGGAAACTTCAAAGGGGTTGGTATTGGGGTAGTCCTGATATCAGAAACCGGTCAGCATTATCCGGTATCCGCAAAACTCAGATTTCCCTGCACCAATAATATGGCTGAATATGATGCCTGCATCTTAGGGCTCAACATGGCCATCGACATGAATGTCCAGGAGTTGTTAGTTATTGGTGACTCAGACTTACTGGTACACCAGGTACAAGGAGAATGGGCAACCAAGAATTCCAAAATATTGCCATATCTACATCATGTACAGGAGATGAGAAAGAGATTCACAAAGTTAGAATTTCGGCATGTCCCCAGAATCCAGAATGAGTTCGCTGATGCTTTGGCTACTCTGTCATTCATGATCCAGCATCCAGATAAGAATTTCATTGATCCTATTCCAGTGAAAATCCACAACCAGCCATCTTACTGTGCCCATGTCGAAGAAGAAGCAGATGGAAAGCCTTGGTTTCATGATATCAGGGAATACTTGGCAAAAAGAGAATATCCAGAGCTTGCAAATGCTACTCAGAAACGCACATTTCGAAGGTTATCAAACAATTTCTTTCACAGCGGAGGAATCTTGTACAGAAGGACTCCTGATTTGGGTTTGCTAAGATGCGTTGAAGCAAGAGAAGCAAAAAAACTATTGGAGGAGATACATGCTGGTACATGCGGTCCTTATATGAACGGGTTCGTTCTAGCAAATAAGATACTTTGGGCTGGTTATTTCTGGATGACCATGGAAACAGACTGCATCCAGTATGTCCGAAAATGCCACCAATGTCAGATACATGGGGATATGATAAAGGTACCTCCCAATGAGCTTAATGCAACGAGTTCACCATGGCTATTCCCCGCCTGGGGCATGGACGTTATTGGACCAATCGAGCCTGCCGCCTCTAACAGACATAGGTTTATTCTGGTTGCCATTGATTATTTCACCAAATGGGTCGAAGCATCATCTTACAAAGCAGTTACTAAGAAAGTCGTGGCCGATTTCGTCCGCGACCACATTGTTTTTCGGTTCGGAGTTCCAGAGTCAATCATCACCGATAATGGATCCAATCTCAACAGTGACCTGATGAAAGCCATGTGTGAAACCTTCAAGATCAAACACAATAACTCCACAGCTTACAGATCTCAGATGAATGAAGCTGTTGAGGCTGCCAACAAAAACATCAAGAAAATACTGAGGAAAATGATAGAGAAGCATAAGCAATGGCATGAGAAATTATCATTTGCTTTGTTGGGGGTATCGCACCACAGTCCGCACGACAAGTGGGGCAACGCCTTATATGTTGGTTTACGGTACAGAGGCTGTTATTCCTGCCAAGGTTGAGATTCAATCTCTGAGAATCATATAGGAAGCTGAGCTCAGCGACGCAGAATGGGTAAAGAGCCATTATGAACAACTAGCCCTCATAGACGGAAAGAGGATGAACGCAGTCTGTCATGGCCAATTATATCAGAAAAGGATGACCAGAGCCTTCAACAAGAAAGTCAAGCCGAGACGATTCACACCGGGGCAGCTGGTGTTAAAGAAAATCTTTCCGCATCAGGATGAAGCAAAAGGGAAATTTTCTCCCAATTGGCAGGGTCCGTACATGGTTCATAGAGTGCTGACAGGAGGAGCACTTATCCTCGCAGAAATAGACGGAGAAATTTGGCCAAAACCAATCAACTCAGATGCAGTCAAGTGCTACTATGTGTAACCCTTTATGCTTTCCGCAATGTTGTAAATTGAACTACGCCTGACTTGATTCCCGTTTAAGAGGGGATACGTAGGCAGCCCTATGGGTTCAGTCACAATTTATTAAAAATCTCATTTCCCCCATAAATGGAAACTGGGGCAGAATTTTGAGGAGGACCCTCAAATTTCTGAAGCAAGTTCAGCCAATCTCCGCACAAGCAATTGCTAGAAGTATTCACCCATCAAACCAGGGCAGAATTTTGAGGAGGACCCTCAAAATTCCATGGCAGGAAAAGTTGCTATGTCTCGAACCGCGTCACAGTCGTCGGTTCACCTAACAATATTTTAAATTATATGCTTATATTATATCTTTTCAAAATCATGCATATCTATTTTTGGAACAACTTGTTTAGCAAACGTTACCCCAATGATATATCATGATCGAACGAGCAAGCCAAGCGAAGCCAGTGGGAATGTGAACTGACCTTTAATCCTTTATAGAACTCACCATTTTTCTTTGGATGCAGGCACGAAGACGGAGAAAGCCCTAAACATATTATTATTTCCTGTAGGACGTATATCTCTCAAAGACACGCTCTCAAACACGTCGCACACGCCGACGCTTATTATCATCGCAAAAAAATGCTTGATTCGCAACAATCGTATCGCCGCAGTTCATCACCAGCTAAGAACTCTTACTGTCATTTTATTCCCTGCATAAGGCTACTATTCTGCCTTCCGCGGTTCTACGCTACCTCCCTCAACATTTTTATTTCCTTCATTGCATAAGGCTATTATTCTGCCTTACGGGGTTCTACGCTACCTTCCTCTACATTTTTATTTCCTGCATTGCATAAGTCTATCATTCTGCCTTCCGAGGTTTTACGCTACCTTCCTCTCTGCATTTTATCTCCTGCATTGCATAAGGCTATTATTCTGCCTTCTGAGGTTCTACGCTCTCTCCCTCTCTGCATTTTATCCCCTGCATTGCATAAGGCTGCTATTCTGCCTTCCGAGGTTCCACGCTACCTCCCTCTTTGCATTTTATCCCCTGCATTGCATAAGGCTACTATTCTTCCTTCCGACGTTCCACACTACCCACCTCTTTGAATTTTATCCCATGCATTGCATAAGGCTACTATTCTGCCTTCTGAGGTTCAATGCTACCTCTCATTTACTTTTCAAAGCAACCACTTTTCATGCCGTTACTTATTTTTGCTTCCTTTCGGGCTAAGCTCTGCCCTTTTCAATTCGCAAGACTAAACTCTGTCTTATTAGCATCATACTACTGCATTCTTCATGGGCTGAAATATCGCCAACTTGTCCAAGGGCGTCATCATTATGAGGCACCATCTTCATGGCCCGAGAATATCATTCCATGGCCCGAGGATCTCTTTATTCAATTTTCATATCATTATTCAAAGGCATCATGGTTAGGAGGCACCATCCTTATGGCCCGAAAACATCATTTCATAGCCTGCGAATCCCGCATCAAGCGATTCATGGACCAAGACATCATGGTCTAAGGACGTCATCCTCAACCGTCCGACGACAACATTCATAGGCCAACGGGAACTTGCATCATGTTTAAATTATGCACAATATATGCTTGTTATTTGTCTGCAGGAAATCCGGCTAGGAACAGTTGGCCAGGCAGGAGTGGACCGCTCCAGTTCTACTAACCACCCCATAAGCAATTTTGTTCACCTTACCTTGCACCTTGCGTCCGTTCTTGTCAAGCGTCACCAGTATACTTCACCGGTGATTCCTGAACTACATACGACCTGATTCATGTAAAACCAGGGATATGTAGGCAACTCAGAAACCAGGGTGCGGCCTAAATCTCTCATCCAATTTCCACTCGGTAAAAATTGGCCATCATATCTTTGCCCGACAACTCTTTCATCCTTCCCGGGTAAAGAAGGGCAGCTGTTGATACCCAATTTTTCCTCAAATTATTTTCAAAATTGCATATATACCTTTCAAAATCACTCTTTGCAGTAATTGATGTTCCATAATTATTAATAAATGATGTTATAAATAATTTCAAATCATTTTCTTACTCAATAGGTTATTTATATCTTATTTTTAATCCTATTAGGATTTTATTATTTCACAAATTAGCCAATTTGGCATTATTTGGCTATAATTACAATAATTTTGCAATTATAGCCTAATTGTACATTTGATGCTATTTTAATTCAGTAATTAGTCATTTTATATTTTAAATACTAGTTAATACATTAATTTCAGCTATTTAGGCGTAATTTCATTTTATCTAATTATTAGCAATTTTTTTTAAAATTATTTATCTATTTTAATGGGTATTTAAAAAATAGCCAATTTTTATTTAAAATCAAGCCTAAATTATACCTAGCCCAAACCCATCAAATACCCAACCCAAACCCATTAAAATACCCAAATCAGATGCTAAACCAACCCGACCCAATCCCAATTCAATCTGAACCGTTGATCAGATTAGATAAATCGGCCCAGGTTATATTTTCCTAAAATATCTCTAACCTACCCCCCTTTTCCGTCTCATTTCTTTCGAGACCATCTCTCATCTCTCTCTGTCTCTCTCTATACCTACAACTCTCTAGAAGTCTCTTGACTCCCCCCCCCCTTCCGATGGGGTCTATTCACCTTCTCCGACCTGTTTCCTCACCGGAATCTATGGCTCTTCACTATCTCATGGTCATCTACCACCTCTCAACAACTCAGTGACTTCCTAGGCTCCTCAGATGAACCTGGAGCGGTTCACTCACCTCCCTTTGGGTCTCTTGCCGTGTTCCGGCCACCCCCGGCCGTTTGAGTAAGTTTGCAGTATCCCTAGCCTAAATCGAGGTCACTCACGAGGTTTTCCCTCTTTTCTGGGTTCCACGAAACCCTAATCTTCTGTATTTTTGGGTTTTCTTTAAGACCCGTCTTATATTTACCATGCTATCTCCTGAAAATTTTGTCTTTAACAATTTCAAAAACTTGGGTTTCTCTACCCTGCTCTCAAACAACTTTCCTCTTTGATTCTAGTCATCTATGCTATGTTTAAGTGATTGTCTCACGATTTCGTGTTATTTATTCGACTATGCATTCATGTGTTCTCTGCAACTCCTGCTTTGATTCATTGTTATAACCTCTAATTCCTACTGTTCTACGAGCATCTCTTTGTGTCAATGAGTGAATGTTGTTTAAGTGTTTGATAATTTCGACCCTTTTACCTTACTGACTATTGATTTGTGCTGATCCTTTTGTGTAAAAATCCCATGCTTGTGATGTTTTCCTTAAATACATGATCTTGTGTATTTCTTGTAATTCTATATTATTATTTTTTGAATTCCTTCCCTGCTTATATGATACTTTCCTAAATTATACTTGATTCCCTGTAATTTTCTATTATGTCCGAGATTTCTTCGACTAATTTTCAGAATTAAGTCATGCTTTGCCCTATGAATAAGCTGCAAGTTTACTTTCCTTTATTACGTTCTATATAATTGACCTCTATTAAGTGTTACACGTTTTTACTGCCCCTATTTAACAAAATCAGTCTTATAAATTGATTCCCTTTCTTTATTTAGCCATGATTTGCACCATTTGAACTTGACTCCCTAATTAAAGGGAGCCCAAGTCTTTGATTGACTCTGATTGATTCTGACAGAATATTACTCATGTAATTATGTTTAATTACTACTCCTTACCTTATGTCACTGCTCGTTTTCAACATTATATATACTCTGCCTTCTCTCTTTGCACTGAGACACTGACATACACACACAAACACTGAGTACATTGCTCTGAAACTTCTGTGTTTCCATACACATCTCTTATTTCTCTTTACATCAATTGTTGGCTACTCAGTTGACTGTAAGTCAAAATTGAGTAATCCTTGTTGTTTTTTTATTCCTGCACACTGCTGTCCTACTACTCTCTTGTTCTGCATACTAGTGTTGCTGCTCTATCTCTTTGCATTTTTCTATTCTATACCCTTGACTGGTATGTTCCTAATTTAAGTTTATAGTGTCCCAAAATAATATGTTTCAGTTCATGTTAAGATACTTGTTATTCCTTTTGTGCTTCTACTTATGGTTCTATTGTCAACCATTCAACTAGCATGTCTCTGTTATTTTCCCTTTCACTTTAGTCTAGTACGCTTCCTTCTCCCCTTTATGTGATTCACTATGACTCTACTTGACTCCTATACTTGTTCCTGTCCTATGATTACTGTTTCATGTCTCAACATGACCAATATTTCCTTATGTGTTTGCATCATTTGTCTGACTTTCAATACTATAAGCATGCATCCCTAATGTCCAAGTGTTACATAATACTAATCCAAAATATGTGATGCTTTGTGATAACTATGTTATAATTGTTTGAAAACCTGTAACTCTATTCTGTTGCTATCATAAGAATTATCTGTTCTTAACTCCCTTTCCCCTGTTTGTGTTTGCTTCTGGAACTCTGCATATCTGCTTAGTTGTTGTTGGCCTTCTTCTTTCCTTTTGTAAACTGGTTTTCATAAACTCTTACATTTTCCTCTGAAGTTATATTTCAAAACTGTTACTTCAAACTACTTTCAAACTCAACCCTTTTAAACTACAAACACATCTCACTACTCTTAGACTTTTGGTTCATCCTTCTTCGTGTGAGCACTGCCTTGGGGACCCCTGAGTAACCATTGAACTCTGACACACATGGCTGGCATTCCACACTGCACTTACTCATTCCTGGCTAGGGAACTTGGGTGTGAGCAATTCCTGGGATCCCCTGAGATCCTTAGGAACTCTAACACACCTGGGTTACAAGAGGTCTTGGCATTTGGCATGTCAGATCTGGTACTTGGGCCTACTGTTAGGCTCTCTATAGTGTAACTTCTTAATTTTCTTATTCATTTGTGTAATTTATGCAACAATGGCCTATAATAACATGTAAATGAATAATTGGGGTTGGATAGTGAATGTGGGAGGGGACTATGCATGTTTAGTATAGTCTGGGTAGAGACCATGACGAAAGGATTTTACTTACCTGTGCGCGCAATAGATATCATGATTAGGACATGCATACCATGCATTAGAAATCATGTTTAGGTTCTTTATTTCAGCATATTTATTATATTCAGGTCATTTTATAAGCCACGTTCACAGTTAACAACTATAACAAAGTAATAAACTTCTATGACGTTACTGCTACTGCATTTTCATAAGTACCACATTTAAAAATCATGTTTTAGGTATTCATGTGTGCATTAAATACCATGTTCTATAGGATTTTGCCTTCAGCATGTTTGTTATTATGTGAACACCTAGTCCGTATGTATCAGATCTGGTAACCTCGTTAAAACTATGCAAAAATGGCTAAACAATGTTTCTGCAAATTCGACATTGTCTTCTATGTATTCCATGTCTTTAAAATCAGGGTCAAGGACTTGCATCTCACTAGTTTTGACTCTCATAAGACAAATAATCCGTATCATGAACGCCTAGGCAAACCTTAGGCCCGATGATATTAAAATCAATCGTTTTATGTCTTGCTTGTATTAAAAGCGATCTGTAGAACTAATCAGTCTCTTCTGAAATCCTTAGAACTTCGCTGTTTGTCATTGTTTTCACTCCTGCTTTGCCTAAGAACCGATGGATTTTCCAAAGAATTATCCCTTCTACAAAATCATTCTATTTAAATCCTTGCTCTGTTTTAAATTTACTGGTTTCTGAAATAGTTTACTCATTCTCCTTTTATTAAAGTTTTCTTAAACTACTGACTTCTACTCTGCTTTGAACTGCTGAATCTTTTAAAGTCACTTCCCATTCTGGATCACTCTGTTATTTTAAAATCATGCTTTACTGATTTTTCTAAAACTTCCCATTTACTTTTACTAGGAACTTCATTAAACTGCTGTGCACTTTTCAAATCCTGCTCCTGTCTTTAAATTACTGGAATTTTAAAATCAATCATGCTCTTCTTAAGACTACTATGTTTTAATTGAATTCCCTGCCTTAATTACTGTTTTTTCAAAGAATCAGTCCTCTTCCAAAACTACTGAAACTTACTATTTCCACTCAAATCTCCTGTTATAAGTTCTGATTTTGAGACCTTTGTTGTGTTCGAGATGTGCTATTTATGTGTTTACTTGCGGAGGGATCTGTGAGCCTCTTATCTACCTTTGTGTGCTTCCCTATATCTGCAGTCCTTAATATTTTTGTATGTCGCTTAGAGTGTATCCTTTAAACCTAGGGGTTCAACCTAGTACTCCCCTTATAGGATTAGTAGTCCTAAACACCCTCCGGGACTTATAAAACGGGATGGGTAATAGCACCCAATAAGCTTCGTGACCAACACACGCGTTTTAAATACCTTAGCGGGGTGGGAAAGGGTAGAATATGGATATGATGACCGGTGCACCAATACCACGTGTAGCCCCTCTTCGAGGCGTGACATACTGGGTATTGCATTGATGTGATCCATATTGCTTTAAAACCTAGGACATTTTCATTCAAAAGATTTTACTTTGCTATTCTTTAAATTTCTTTTAAAGATTTCAGTATTTACTTGAAATCCCCTCTTACGTGAGCCTTGCTTGTCATTTGTTTACTGTCACAATTCACAAAACTACTTGGCTGGGACCCACATTTGTGGATCTTGAGGGGTGCCTAACACCTTCCCCTTAGGATAACTTTCAAGCCCTTACCCAATCTATGGTAATTCAAACTAGTTTATGAGTTAGTTATTCTAGGTGCCCTAACGCACCATGAAATCGTTAGGTGGCAACTCTTCCTTAAATATTTTTCTTTAAGGAGTTGTCTAGAATGTCATGAAACCCGATCTCCGCGTACCTAACCAGTGCGAGAAAAAAGAGGGGCGCGACACCCTACAACATGTACCTCGAGAACAAAATAGCGAGGCCGACGCTCTTGCAAACTTAGGGTCATCAGTCAAAGATAACGAGCTCAACTCGGGGACTGTCGTACAACTCATGAGATCAGTGATCGAAGAAGGCCACACGGAAATAAACTCCACAAGTCTGACCTATGACTGGAGAAACATGTACATAGAGTACTTAAAGAACAGGAAGCTTCCACCATATCCGAAGGGATCGAGAGCTCTACGTATGAAGGCAGCACAATTCACTTTTTCCGAGGATGGAACTCTGTTTAGAAGGATGTTCGATGGACCATTGGCAATATATTTGGGACTGGGAGATACCGAATACGTCCTACGGGAAATTCACGAGGGCACTTGTGGAAATCATTCTGGTGCCGAGTCGTTGGTCCACAAAGTAATCAGAGCAGGGTATTATTTGATCAACATGGAGAAATGTTCAAAGGAATTCATTCGAAATGCGAAAAATGCCAAAGGTATGTGCTGATGATTCATCAGCACAATGAGCAGCTTCATTCAGTCTTATCTCCATGGCCGTTTATGAGATGGGGAATGGACATCGTCGGCCCTCTCCCATCGGCCCTAGGTCAATATCAGTTTATTTTATTTATAACTGATTATTTTTCTAAGTGCGTTGAAGCACAAGATTTCGAGAAAGTTAGTGAAAAAGAGGTAATAGACTTCATTTGGGACCACATTATATGTCGATTCGGGATGCCTGCCGAGATTGTATGTTATAATGGAAAGCAATTCATCGGCAACTAAGTGACTAAATTTCTCGAGGATCACAAGATCAAAAGGATTCTATCGACACCTTCATCCCAATGGAAACAAACAAGACGAATCGACCAACAAAACCATTATTCAGAATCTTAAGAAGAGACTGACCAACGCCAAAAGAAAGTGGATAGAGATACTGCCCGAGGTTCTTTGGGCATACCGCACAACGTCGAAGTCTAGTATAGGGGCAACACCGTTCTCGTTAGTCTATGGCACCGAAACTCTTATCCCAGTTGAGGTCGGAGAGCCCAACCTAAGGTTTTGATTTGCAACAGAGGAATCAAATCACGAGGCCATGAATATGAACCTAGAATTGTTGGCCGAAAGACGCGAAGCCGTCCTCGTTCGATTGGCCGCACAAAAACTTCAGGGAGCCAATCTTTGACATTTCATCTTCGGGGACTTGGTGCTAAGAGAAGTCACCCTCAACACCCAAAATCCGAATGAAGGAAAACTGGGTCCGAACTAGGAGGTACCATATAAGTTCCTTGAAATCATCGGAAAAGGATCCCACAAGCTCGGCACGATGAACGGTGAATAATTACCGAGCAATTGGAATGTATCCCCCTTAAACGATATTACTACTAAGGTAAGACCCTTCCATTTTCTTTATATTTTAAACCAACTCTTGCAGATGTTTGATCAGTAACAATTATGGATTCTTGAACACAAAGTTTTTAGGTCTAAAAGCACGCGTTGCACTCTTTTTCCGCTAGACCGATTTTTTCCCAACTGGGTTTTCCGGCGAGGTTTTTAGTAAGGCAACCATGGATCGTGCTAATTTAGAACAATTCAAAAGTATCTGTGTCTTCTTTACAATCAGCCTCGATACTGGGGAATCATTACCCTCGAATGTCAACTTTGTTGCAAGGAAATTACTTCATGGCAGTATGGTCTAGATATGTAAATTTTGTAAGGGCCAAACAATCAAATGAACCGGGGCCGTGTAGGTTTCTCGAGCCCTGACACCAAACATGTACGCATGTATAATCATTTATCAAGAGAAGTATTTTTACTTGTCGATATCTCATGCCTTAGAAACGTTTTCTACTTTACAATTTCATACTCTCGATCTATTGTGTAAATAGGCTTAAGGGTCGATCGTAACTGGAGTTTGGATAACTACCTCCACGCTCGGGGACTACCGTTCGAAAAATAGACGAGATCAAATTATTAAAACTTCGAGATCATAAGACCTCACAGGCTACCCTCGATTCTTATAGGCCACGACCACTGTTTAACCAAAGAATTGGATTCTTAGTCAAAGCTATTTTAAGAAGTACTCAGGCTTTTGATAATCAAGTAAATTGAATAAGAATAGAAATTAGACTCGTAAATAAGAAATAAATAAGGTCGCATAAAAGTAAATATATTTCAATAGTGGTTCGAGCGTGTCCATACTAGTGAGATTTTACTCTCTTTTATACGGAATTTCTTAGTATAACGTTTACTCTACTTAATGGCTGAGAATTAATGATTAATAATACCATTAATGTAATGTTAAAATAGGTAATCGTAACTGTTGCGTGAAGATTTTGTAACGCTTGGCTCATTGATTTAAGATCTTTGAATCTGCCCTTTATTCTGCCCTGGTTCATTATGACCGTGTCTCTTCAACTCCTCAATTAAACTTGAGCTCCCGCTTTGTGTGTATTATTTCGTTCCTCTTTGTCTCATACCTCTTTCTAAATTCTTGCCCAGCTATCACGTTTCCATTGTTCCACGCAGATTGCTTTGTCACTAGAGGTATTACACGTGTAAAACCTATTCTTTTACCAATACATATAGTTCCCCAACTTACCATATATTTAGCAATTAAATATTTGGTAAGTGGATACTCATTTATGGCGGGAATTATTCGCTGACGTTTCACTCGTACCATTGCACCTATCTCTGAATGTACGTGTCGCCTGTCTCTTCCATTTAATGCACGTTCCACATGGCATTTTCAGACTGGTTCTGCAATTCATCAGCGCCTTTTAGGGCTTTTTGCAGTTGCATCAGTCACGAAGTGACAATTTTAATTATACTTTCACATCAGTATTTTTCCATTTTTTGGCGGTTGCCTTTGTGTATAAATACCCCTTTTTTGCCTTTTCTTCTACGAAAAACTTCCAACTTTCCTTCACTGTTTGTAAGTTCCTTTTTCATGCAAATATGTCTTCTTCAAATCAAGATCCCAAGAAAGTAATCATAGTAGATGAACTATCTCCTTCTTCTGCTCCCATCCGGAGTAGGAGGGGCGGTAGATTAAGGAGCGTGGGTTCTACACCTTCTAGGGGTTCTTCTTCTTCTTCTTCACGTAACACTACTCCCCCACCCACTTCTAGGGTTAGTGTTACTCCATCTTATTCTAGGGCTAGAGCTTCTAGATCTTTTTCTACGAGTACAGAATCTAGTGAACCACTTCGTGAACCAAAGGTTGATGAGATTGTTCCTGCTGAGTTTTTTCCCGTAAAGGACAGTGAAACCATAAGAAAACAGCTTTCTTCCATGACATCCCATGATCACGCTGATCTTTACCTTACTCAAATCACTGAGGGTTTGATTTCTCTTGTGCGTAGAGATTGTTACTGGAAACGTGACTTTCCAGTCTTAGTTCTTAATGAGAATCAAAGAATAACTTCTTACAAAGTGGCTATTCTTATGTGTAAACTTATCCTTTTACTTTAGGGTTCAAGCCTCCTATTGACCCTGTCATTATACAGTTTTGTCGATTTTTTGATGTGTGTTTGGGATAAATCGGTCCTCTTATCTAGAGGGCAGTAGCATGCCTTAGATATTTGGACAATTTGGATTTAGTTCCTTTTACCTTTTATCATCTTATTCATCTCTACTCCTTTATGTCGTTTCGCCAGGGAGTTTTTACTCTTGCGGCTAGAAGTAAGAGAGTTTTAGTTATTCTTGATGATGATAAAGATAGAGGTTGGTATGTCCGGTTTGTCGCTGTCCCTACAAAAGTTTTGGTAGGTGAAGAAAATCTCCCCTTCCCTGAGAAGTGGAACTTTGCACGTGAGTCCAGTTTTGCTCACTTTCTTCTTCATTTTTGATAGATTTTTAGTACCGTGACTGTTCTCTTTTTTCTTTTTGCAGCAACCATGGGAACCGTCAAGGAGGTCTTCGATTTCCATGGTTGGGTAGAAAAATTGTTGTTGATTGCTCCAATGGAAGAACATTCTTGGAAGTACCTCTCGGCGAGGTTTTGTTGAAAAGTGAAAACCCATTGTAGTTTTTTTTACATTTCCTTTCTCTCCTTTTTAAGCTTTTCTAATCCCTTTTATTTGTTAGGGTTTCCTACTCGTGAAGTCTCTGCTGCTGCTGTAACTGCTTCGATGCTTTCGTTGGCCAAGCTCAAGAAATTATTTTGAACTCCTCTTCGTCAAAAACGAAAGTGGATGGGTCTCGAACTTTGGAAGATGAGGAAGAGAAAGAGGAAGGTTCACTGATTCGGAGGTCACGGAGAAGAAAGGTCGTGTCTGATGACGAATCTTCTCCACTTATTGCTCCATCCTCCATGCCTGAGTCAGAGCCTTCCGCCTCTATACAATCTGAAGATGAAACTCCTTCCATAGCCAATGAATCAGTTGAACAGTTGTTCCACCAAGGCTTTGGCACAGTTTCTGAGGAGGCACCTCTTGCTATGTTTCCTCCACTTGCTCCAGTGGAACTTTCATCTGCCGCACCTGTTGCTATTTCTGCTCCCCCGCCTATTCCACTTGTGGCTCCTTCATCTACCCCTACTTTTGTGCCTTCTATTGTCGAAATAGGATCTTCCAGTAATGGGGAGATAAATCAAATTATGATAGAGGTTCCTGCGGGAGGTAGCCTCTTAAAGAAATCAGGCCAGGCAGATGTGTGGTTGAAGCCTCTGATAGGCCTGGTTGAGAAGTCTAAGTTGGAAAGCCATAGCTCCTTAATTTGGATGAACGCGATTGTACACTCGTCCTTAAAGGTATCCTTCATGTTATTCTTTCTTTAAATTTTACCGTATCTAACTTCCCTTTTTGTGCAGATCAATCTTATTGGTATAGAATTGATGAAAAGGATTATCCATACGGAGCAATTAATGAATGACTATCATACCGAGGCTGATAATTAGAAGGAGCAATTCGAGAGCCTTCAACTTGATATGTAAGCAGTAGAAGAGGAGAAATGTACCTTACAGCATCAGGTCAGAGTGATTGCAGCAGAATTGGTCATTGAGAAGGATTCATCAAGTGAAGTAGGCAAGGATAAGAACATCCTGGAATCTTCATTGCGGAGTAGCTTTCCCATGCCACTAAAGAGATAAGAAGCTTAAAAGCTTTGTTGGACCAGAAAGGAGGCTTATGCTGGTGAACTTGTGCAATAACTTACTCAATCTCAAGAAGACCTCCATGAATCTTCAAACAAGATTCAATTTATGGAAAGATCCCTTGCCCCTTTTGCAGGCTTCTTATGATGCTGCCGTGGTTGAAAGATTTTAACTGAGAGTGGATGTTGAACAATGGGAGAAGGATTAAGAATCTCTGGAGGATAAGGCAACCGTCGATGTGAGTTGGGCTTATTTGAATGCCCGACTTGATACATTGACGAAAATGGGCCAAGAAAATTTTGACTTACAAGCTAAATTGCCAAAACCAAGGAGACAATCGAAAAGTCTTGGAAAAGTCAAAAGCTTTCATCACCTGAAGTTGAAGTTTCAATGGGTGATAAGATCTTTCCTGACGAAGCGTCTTCCCAACCCTTGCCATCTCAAGCCGCTCTTTCTGCTGATGAAGATAATTCCCCAGTGTCTCGTGAAAGTGTTTATCAAACCCTCTATTTTTTTTCTTTTGAACCAATTGGTGGTTACCCCCTGTTCCATTTGGGGGGGGGGGTTGGTTAGTAAGTCTCCAATGACAACTTAGGGGCAACTTTGTATGAACAAGTTTGGTTTGTACTAAGTTAATACTTAGTTTCTATCGTTATATAATATCAATATTTAAATTTCTTAGCATGACTTGTGTTTTTTTTTCAAGTTTTCGTTTCACTCTAAATGTTTGCATGCTATTATGTTCGGATTTCTATTTTATCTTTAGTTATTTGCATAAAAAATGCTTCAACATTTCGTGTCTTTTCAAAATAAGCAATATTTATAGAACATGGCCCTTTTATGAACGACACTTAATGAAGAAGACGTCTCAACTTCATAATGGTGTAAACATACAAAAGAGACATAGGAATTCAAATGTTTTTCTAAATAATGTTTTGAAGAAAGTCTTTATATTATTCGAACTTTCGTAACATTTTACATGTGTTCAAGTATCGTCTATAACTCCTTCCTAACTATTTTCTTTTACAACAGATTTTGAATAAGCACGAGGGTACGAATTTATACCCGTAACTAAGTTCTGCCTTTGACCTAAACATTTGTTTACCTTCACGAGTATGTTCTTTGTAGGTTTCTGAATCAGGCTTTGTGTTTTTGTCTTCAGCTTTTTGATTTCGCTCGTAAATTTTGAGTTGTTGGGAAAAAGGGATTTTCAGGCTTGAGCTTTGACTCTTTTGATAGTCTTCTTTGCCTTCCATACTGTATAGTCCCCCAAGTGTTTGAGCTTTGAAAAAGAAATCTCGAGCACTTGATTATTCCTTTCTTGTGGTCCTTTTCCTGAAAGGTATATAGTGTTAGATGATGACTGCTTCACCCTTTGAAATGTCCATCAGAAGGTTGTTACTCTAGATCGGGAATTCAGTTACTTCCTCGTGTCTATTTAGGTCTAATATCATCATTTGGTTATGGGTTAGCTTTTTGCCTATCATCTAAAATGGTTAGTATAACTTTAACTGTACTAAATAAAATCGTACGTAATGATACCTGACCGTGGGTACTCCTCTTGCTTAGAAGTAATACTTCTTCAAATGAACAACATTCCAACTTGTTGGTAACATCCTGTCGTCCATAGCTTCCAGCTCATAAGCGCCTTTTCCAGCAACACCGCACACTTTTAGGGTCCTTTCCAATTTGGATTTAACTTTCCTGCCCCAACCTCTTTGTTGATTGATAGACTTTTTTTAAGAACAAAGTCCCCAATTTTAAAATATCTGAGGTGAGCTTTTCTGTTGTAATACCGCTCTATTATTTGCTTTTGGGCTTCCATGCCTATTAAAGCGACTTCTCTCCTTTGTTCAAGTTAATCCAAATTAGTTCTCAACTCGTTGTTGTTTGTTTTTTCCGTTGAAGTTGTCAATCTCATGCTTGGTTCGCCAATTTCCACTAGTATTAGAGCCTCTGAACCATAGACAAGTGCGAATGGGGTTTCTCCTGTGGCTGTCTTTGTTGTAGTTCTGTAAGCCCACAATACTCCTGGTAGCTCGTAAGACCAATTTCCTCTTGATTTTTCCAATCGTTTCTTCAAGTTATTGATGATGATCTTATTTGTTGACTTATCTTTCCCATTAGCTACGGGGTGATAGGGTGAAGAAGTAATACGCTTGATTTGCCAGCTTTGGAAGAATTCCGTGATTTACGAGCCTATGAATTGCGGGCCATTGTCACATACAATTTCCTTCGGGACACCAAAGCGGCATATGATGTTTCGCCAGATAAAGGTCTTTACTTCTTTTTCTCGTACCTTTTAAAGGCTTCTGCCTCCACCCATTTTGAGAAATAATTTGTTAAGACAAGTAAAATCGCACCTGTCTTTTAGCCTAGGGTAGAGGTCCTACTATATCCATTCCCGACTTCATAAATGGCCAAGGTGATGTAACCGGATGTAGTAACTCTGTGGGTCGATGCATGTTGTTAGCATACCGCTGACATTTGTCGCATTTAGTTATGAAATATTCAGCGTCTTTCTCCATCTTAGGCCAATAATACCCTACTCTGATTAGAGTTTTGACTAGAGATCTTCCACCTGCGTGGTTTCCACAGCATCCTTCGTGTACTTCTTTCATCACGTATTCAGTTTGATTAGGTCCGAGGCACCTTGCTAAGGGATCACCAAACATTTTACGATATAAAGTGTCACGAACTTGGTAGTACCATGCAGCTTTTCGTCGAAGTTCTTGAGCTTCTTTCTTATCTTCAGGCACGATACCATTCTGCAAACAATTTACAATTTCGTTTCTCCAATCCCAAGTTAGGTTATTAAATGTTACCTCATTATGATCTTGGTCAATTGCTGAATGAAATAAATGTATCACAATAGCATTATCTTTATTCGTTACATCTATAACTGATGCAAGGTTAGCTAATGCATCCGCTTCTGCATTTTCCTCTCTGGGTACTTGCATGATCTTTCGTGATTGGAATTGCCTCACTAGTTCCCGTGCCTTTTCCAAATATTGTTGCATTCTAGTCTCTCTAGAGGTATAAGTCCCCTGCATCTGATTTACCACCAGCTGAGAGTCGCTTTTGATCACAATCTGCTCTATTGAGAGTTCTCGTGCTAATTCTAGCCCTGCAATGACAACTTTGTACTCTGCTTCATTGTTAGTGATGGGATAACATTTAATATCTTGCCTTATCTTTTCACCCGTAGGTGGTATTAAATTCCTAGACCGGATCCTTTAACATTAGAAGAACCGTTAGTGAATAAAATCCATGTTCCTGGATTAGCTCCGGTAAAGATTTGTAACTCTTTTTCTACTTTAGGAATTATATTGGAACTAAAATCTGTGACAAAAAAGGCTAAAACCTGTGACTTTATTGCAGTTCTAGGTTGATAAACGATGTCATATTCGCTTAGTTCTAATTCCCATTTAGCCAGTCTACCTGGTTCTTGTTTATGCAGAATATTTCTCAAAGGATATGAAGTTACAATAGTAATTGGATGAAGATGAAAGTAAGCTCTTAACTTTCTAACTTCCATGTTTAGAGCCAAGGCTAAAGATGAGGGTATCTAGTTTTAGCGTCTAGTAAGGACTTACTTACATAGTGGATAGGAGATTGTTTAATTTTGTACTCCCTTACCAGGACTGCACTCACAGTTACTTCCAAAACGGCAAGGTAAATGTACAACCTTTCCCCTTCCCTTGGTTTGGACAGTAGTGGGGAATTTGATAGATAGGCCTTCAAATTTTTGAGGGCCTACTGGCATTCTTCAGCCCATTCGAATTGATTCTGTTTCTTTAATACCAAGAAGAATTTAAAACTCTTTTTTGAAGATCTTGAAATGAATCTTCTTAAAGCTCCGATCCTACCTGTCAGCCTTTGAACTTCTTTTTTGCTCGTTAGTATATCAGGTATTTCTTCAATAGTTTTAATTTGAGCAGGATTTACTTCAATGCCTCTATTTGATACAAGAAAACCCAAAACTTACCCGATTCGACACCAAAGGCGCACTTCTCTGGATTTAATTTCATATTATACCTGCGAAGGATGTCGAACGTAGTTGAAAGATGTTTGAAGTGGTCATCAGCCTGTGTGGACTTTACCAACATGTCATCTATGTATACCTCCATTGTTTTCCCTAGATGTTCTTGGAACATCTTGGTCACTAGCCTTTGATATGTGGCTCCAGCATTTTTCAAGCCAAAAGGCATGACTTTGTAACAGTAAGTCCCCCTGTTCGGAATAGATGAAGTTTTTTCCTCGTCTGAGGGGTCCATTTTTATCTGATTGTAACCAGAATATGCATCTAGAAAGCTTAATAATTCTTGACCTGCAGTGGCATTAATCATTTGATCTATGTGCGGTAATGGAAATGAGTCTTTTGGGCATGCTTTATTCAAATCAGTATAATCTACGCATACTCTCCATTTACTATTCTTTTTAGGTACCACTACGGTATTAGCTAACCAATTAGGGTATTTTACCTCGCGTATTGAACCAATTTTTAAGAGTTTATTTACCTCTTCATCGATCACTTGATTCTTGAACGATCCCCGCTTCCTTTTCTTTTGCTTGACAGGTACGAATGATGGGTCTTCATTTAGTTTATGAGTCATCACCTTTGGGGTTATACCTGTCATATCTGAATGGGACCAGGAAAAAAAATCTGCATTAGCTTTTAAATATTCAATTAACTTACCTCTTCTGGTCAGGCTTAGCCTTGCTCCCATGTGGATTTTTTGCCTAGGCTTGTGTTCAAATAGTGGAACAACTTCGCGCCCTTCAGTAGTCATCTTTATGTTTTCATTCTCCTTTGGTTCTTGAATAACATCAAGCCTGGAATCCATGTCTGTATGTTTTGATGTTTCATCCGTGGTGATTTGATTCACTGTGTATTTAACATTTGCCACCGTATCTGTTTGAATTGCTCCCACGTCTTTTAACTCTTCCACCGCTTCTTTTTTATTCGTATGTATCACATAATGGATGTTACTCGAAGTTTGTTGATCACATCGGATCTACTAAATCCCCCACTTAGAAGGGAGTTTGATTACTTGATGTACAATACATGGTACTGCGTCCATGTCATGAATCCATGGTCTTCCCATAATTACATTGTAGGCCATGTCTGTATCAATAACTTGAAGCTTTGTTTCTTTTACAACGCCTTCTACATATGTACTCAATGCTATTTCTCTTTTTTTTTACCGTAGAATTATCGAATCCGGATAAGGAACGTGCTTTTGGAATTATTTGGTCTCCCATAAGCATTTCTACCACCACTCTTAGTAGAATGATGTTAACTGAAATACCTAGATCAATCAATACTCTTCTCATGTTAGTATCATATATAAGCAAAGATATTACCAGTGCATCGTTGTATGGGATTAATAACCCATCTGCATCTGAATCGTCAAATGTAATACTATCAGCTTCCAAGGTTTCACGAGTCCGTTTCCCGTGGGTTATTGTGAACTTCGTTGTCTTTTTTGTTGCGCTATAGGTCACGCCGTTAACCTTCTCTCCCCCATTTATGACATTTACTGTTCTCTTCGGAGATGGTGGTTTTGGGGGCTCCTGCCTGTTCTTCATATATGCCTGTTTACCTTTTCACTAAACAATTCTGTTAGATATCCTTGTTTTAATAAGTGTTCTACCTCACCTTGTAGTAACCCGTAGTCTGATGTTCTGTGCCTGTGGTCGTTGTGAAATTCACACAAGAAGTCTGGGTTCCTTCTGTTTGGATTTGATCTCATCTCTTTGGGCCATCGAACTTTATCACCTATATTTCTTAATACTGTAATAACTCGGAAGTACTTACATTGAAGTTATAGTTTCCAATTCTTGCATATACGTTATTACCTCGGTTTTGTTCATCTCAATCCTTTCTGGACCTTAAGGATGATGAACTGGAATCTCTGTTCGTCTGTCTGTGATCAGACTGAGTGTTTTCATATTTGGAAGAACTTCTCGTCCCGAAGGTCCCATATAAGGTTCGTACCTGTTCTTACCAGTTCTTTTCTCTGATTCTGAGCGTCTATAACTCGCCCCGTCTTCTGTTTTTGACTGAGTTATGGTATCCTCTTCAATTCATAATTTAGTACTGTACCTGTTATAGACATCATTCCATGTTGTAGCTGGAAAATTCACGTAAACTTTCTTTGAGTATCCTCGTGGCTTCAGAGCTTTTATCATTTAAATTACTTGTAAATTCCATAACTGCCCAATTGTCAGGTACTCTTGGTAACAACATCCTTTCACGTTGGAACCTGTCTACGAATTCACGAAGGAATTCTATATCTCCCTGTTTTATTTTGAATATGTCTTCCATTCGTTTTTCCACTTTTTGTGTACCGGAATGTGCTTTTATAAACGAATCTGCAAGCTCAGTAAAAGAATTAATAGAATTTTTGGGTAAAAGAGAATACCATGCTAATGCTCCTTTGGTGAGTGTCTCTCCAAACTTTTTGACCAACACGGATTCAATTTCTTGCTTAGACAAGTCGTTGCCTTTTACTCTTGTGGTGAAAGCAGTAACATGATCACGTGGATCAATTGTCCTGTCGTATTTTGGTATATCATGCATTTTGAATTTCTTGGGAATCGACAAAGGTGCTGCACTTGGCTTCCATGGTTGTTGAGAATATTTGTCAATATCAATCCCTTTGATGACAGGTGGTACTCCAAGAATTTGTTCGATACGATCTTTTGTTCCTTCACCTGTTTCTGCACGGTTAGTATTAAAGATTGCAAATCTGAATTATTAGACATACCTGGTTTTCCTTCAAGTGATTCGTTTAGAGTGCCTCTACTTCCTGAATTAGCTAGTCCGGATTGTGAATTTTCTACAGTTGCGGTGTTGTTTGGAGGAGGTGTAGGTTGTATAGTTGGTAAGCCCCTCATGAAAGCTTGAAGAGCTTCACTCACGTTTTCAACAACCATCTACTTTACTGGGTCCTTCTCTCCTGTTTGCTCATTTCCAATTTGGTCATTGTTGTGAGTGGTAGATCTTTCAGGGGAGTTGTCTCTTGAACCTCGTGAGGATCCCTGAATCAATGGAACTTGAGTTCCAGTTGTCTGTTGATTGTTTTCATTGGTATTAACCATGATTCTATAAAGATGATTGAGGAATGCGGAAAAATAAGGATTATAAGATTCTCGGTAACGGAACCAATTTGTTTAACCTAGGAATTGGATTCTTAGTCTAAGCTATTTTAAGAAGTACTCGGATTTCTGATAATCAAGTAAATTAAATAAGAATAGAAATTAGACTCATAAATAAGAAAGCAATAAAATCGTATAAAAGTAAATATATTTCAATAGTGGTTCGAGAGTGTCCATACAAGTGAGATTTTACTCCCTTTTATAGGGAATTGCTTAGTATGACGTCTACTCTACTTAATAATTGAGAATTGATGATTAATAATAACATTAATGTAACGTTACAATAGGTAATAGTAACTGTTGGATGAAGATTTTGTAACGCTTGGCTCACTTATTGAAGATCTTTGAATCTACCCTGGTTCATTATGACTGTGTCTCTTCAACTCCTCAATTAGACTTGAGCTGCCGCTTTGTGTGTATTATTCCGTGCCTCTTGGTCTCGTACCTTTTCTAAATTCTTGCTCAGCTGTCACGTTTCCATTGTTCCAGGTAGATTGTTTTGTCATCAGAGGTATTACACATGTGAAACCTATTTCTTACCAATACAACCACCCCACTCGGGGACTGACACTTCGGGCAAGCTTGAAGTAAAATGGGAAAATATGCCCAAGAGGAAAATCCCAAATTAAAGAGGCTACGATCGAATTAACACGATTCGGAGACGTCTGAATTCCGTAACAAAATAGGCCTTCAAATATTTTCATAAACTGGTTAAAAAGGCTACCCTCGGCAAAATCATAAAAGACTTCGATAATATCAAGCCTTGAAAACTCTAATGAGTACAAAATTGTTCGAACTCTCAGAAAATTCCTTATTTCATTCTAATGCATTACAAATTTTACATATACAATGATAAAAAACTTTTCCAAGATGAAAAGGGGGAGAATGCCATAAACATTTCTTTTTACAAAGGCCATATCGGCCTAATACAAAAGCCTAAGGGCTATTTTTTTATTTGAGTTCGAGGGACCGTCCTCCCTCATACAAAAACCTAAGGGTTACCTCGCCTCGAGCTTGAGCAAGAACTCACTCGATCGTAAAAGCTATGCTAGTTCGGTTTTGGCAAATTGCCTAAACCTCGGACCTTAGAATACAATTTCATAAGGCAACAAGGAAGCAAAATTTCATAAGGCAGAAAGGAAGCAAAATTTCACAAGACCGAAAGGAAGAAATTTTTTATATATGTCAAAATGATGATTTACAAGGGAAACATGGCCCGATCGAAATTCTGTACAAAAATTTAAAACAACATTAAAAGAATCATGAAGGAAAGATACAGATTCTAAGGGCCTAGTCTTCTCCGGGAGCAACATCTTCACCCTCGGGATCTTCTCCACTCTTAGACCCGCTCATGCTCCCGGAATTGTCATCATCGCTAAAGGCCAACACTTTAGCTTTAGCTTCAAGCTCTTTTGCATTCTTGATCTCTATAGTAAGATCGAAACCACGAGCGTGGATCTCCTCGAGAGTCTCCCTTCGAGACTAGCATTTGGCATACTCGGAAACCTAGTGTGCTCGAACCTAAGCAGCTTCAGCAAACCTCCTTTGCTCGAACTTGAGCATCCTCGACATCGGACTGGTAGACAGCCACAATTGCATCAGCATCAACCTTGGCTGTTTCAGCCTCAGATTTAGCCACTGCAAGTTCTATGACCAGCTTTTCTCGATTAGAATCTGCTGAACCCAACCAAGGCTATAACTCTTCAATTTTCTTGGCTTGCACCAAGTTTCTCTCTTTTATACCTTGGAGTTGGTTTTCAGCCGAGGACAGTTGAGCTCGTGCAACCTCCTTTTCTGAGGCAAGTCGATCCATGTTTTTCTTCCACGCTATGGTCTCCCCCTTCACTACTCCCCTTCCTCACGAAGTTGCCTGATTATATCGAGCTTTTGTTGGACCTGTGGGATCGAATTGTTAGCCGACACGCCCGAATTGGTGTCATTAACTTCTAAGATTCTTCTTACCTGTTTGGCTAGATCGATTTGCTCTTTCTGAGCCACTTCTAGCTCAGCACGAAGGCCCTTTGCTTCCTCTTCTCTTTGCTCACGAGTCGTCGGATTTCGACCTCTTATCGGCTCAGCTCCCCTCGAGATCGAAAGAAAGTTTCATGATGAAGCACTGAGGCCTACAAAAATAGAAAATAAAGAATTATACGAAAAGAGAACTCAAGTATGAAAATTGATATTCACGAAGAGAGTAAGGGCTTACCCGATTTAGAGCTTGTTGGGCCTCATTAAAAAGACAAGGTGCTACCACCTCGTCCATCAGAACTTGGTCTTCCTTTGTAACCAAACTCTGAGGGTAACTAGCCACCCTTATGAGGGCTGCACGAACCCGTGCATCCTCCGGGACCGTGATGATAATCATTCATTTGCATCACGGATCGACACTAGGGGCCGAAAACTGGTTGGTCAATTTGAAACTTGAGGAAGCTTTGCCCGAGCTCTTCCTCGGTACCTCCACATCACTTTGACTAGTGACATCTTCGACCCCAGCAAAATAACCACAGAAAGGGTCCTCCTCTCCATGCATCCCTTCTACGAGAAGTCTTTACGAACCGAGCCTCTTGAATTATTTCCTTAGAAAATGAAGGAAACGATGGAGAGTCTCCAGTTCCTATTGCCCCAAGTGGATCTTTTGGGGCATTCTCTTTGTCTCGAGGAGGATCGAGCCCGGCCTCCACAGAAACATGCACCGCCTCCTCAGGTCGGGGTAGAATGTTTTCAATTTTCATCGATTCCGCGACCATTCGAGTTTCGACATTAGTTCATGTTCGGGCCACCAGCCCAGAACCATCTTTTTCTTCTTCTTATTTTTTTCCTCCCTTAGAAGTTGGACGGACTCCACAGTCAGGGGGATAACATTCTTCTTAGGCTTATGAGCCGCTCTCTTTTTGGGATCTTGCCCCTCGGAGTTCGAGGCCCTCTTTCTCTTGCCCTCCTTCGCTAGTTTCAAGATAGATGGTGAGGCTTTTTCATCATCTGATGGGGGCCTTATCGTCGCGTTTTCCTGAGACCTCCAAAAGAAGAAACTGAGTAAGCTCGGAAAAGTTTTTAAACAATAACCAAACCGTTAAGTCGGGAATAAGTCTTATCATGATTTTTGGCCTCCTACCAGCCCTTTGATAAATTGCGCCATGCACGCTCAGCATGTGTTGATGTCGAGAATAGGCTCCTAACCCAACTCTAGAGATAAGAAACTGCACCCGGTATCCAAGCAACAGCTACACTGCGAACAATTCCGATAAAGGAATATGAAAAAGTGAAAATAACAAAGAGAATTTAAAAAAGGATTCATACTTACGTTTCATATCCCATTTCTCGGGAAATATCATGCTCTCAGCTGGAATCAGGTCTGTGGTCCTCACTCAGACGAAGCGGCCCATCGAACCCCGGTCTTTGTCTTCATCTATGCTCGAGATGAGTGCCTTGGTGGCTCGGTGTTGGAGTTTTCTTAGCCTACCTCAATAAAGTCGAGGGTTATACAATCTTATTAGATGATTCATGGTGAAAGGAAGACCGTCGATTTTGCTCACAAATAAGCGGGGCAGTATCACAATCCTCCCAAAATAGGGGTGAACCAGGCTGAGGGTCACTTGATACTTCTTGCATAAGTCTATGATGACCGGATCGAGAGGACCCAACGTGAAAGGGGTGGTATCATGACCTCTTTGTTTCCCGAGTTGCATTCTTTCTTCACTTGGTCAAGGAAGCTTGTGGGTATCGAGCATATGTATCTCAATACTAGTTCGCATCGACCAAGGAGCGATGATGTTTTGTCGACTTTGAAGTCAGAACTAATGACACACCCCCTGTCCGAGACAAGGAAGCGATTTCTTTTCATGGAACAATTTTTGACGTCTTAGTCGTTTAGTTTTTGAAGGCAAAAAAGAATTGCGATTGTAATATTTGGTATTTCAGAAGGGATAAACAATGGGACTCAAAGACCTGAATATAGGATGCTTGAAGAATGCAAAGAACTTTGAAGATTAGAGTGAAAGAGATTGAAATTAAAGTTTTGAAAGAATGGAGAATGGATCTATTTATTGGTTTCATAGCGACGGTTCAGAAGCTAGAAGTGGCCGACTATCGACTGATGCACATTAAATGCCTAGGGAACTGTATCGACGGGACATTTTGGTCACCTCTGCTGCTTACTGTTGATACCCAATTTTTCCCCAAAATAATTTTAAAATGCATATATGTCTTCAAAATCATGCATTAGCATCAATTGGTATTTTTCATCAATTTTTACATTTTTTAATTAATTTTCCCAGTATTTTATCTCTAATAAATAATTACAAAATTGCATCACAAATGATTTCGAAAGCATTTCTTGATTTAATTTACTATTTATGGTCCTATTAAGTCAAAACTATTCATAAATAACCAAATTGGCACCTTTTTGCTATAATTGCAATGACTTTGCAATTATAGCCCATGCATATAACTTTGCATTATTTTTACCAGAAATTAGTCCTTTGTATTTTATAAATACTAAATAAACATTTTAAAAACATTTCTATGCATAAAATTTATTTTTATAATTAGTAATTATTTTACAAATTATTGTAATTAATTTATTTGGGGTATTTAACAAATGGCCTTATTTAATTTACATATTAGCCTAATTAATCAGCCCAAATACCCTTATAAGTCAGCCCAATAAACCTAGGCCCAAACTCTTACCTACCTGACCCAAGTCTTGTTGAATCATGGCCATTGATCATTTTTGATCAACGACCCAGATTATTCCTACTATAATTAAACCTAAAAAACCCCAAACCTCTCATGCTCTCCTCTCACCCCGTCGTCACCCCTTCCCCTTCTCTCTCAAATTCTCTCTAATCCTAACCCTAACTCTCCCTCGCTGTCACTCGTCTGCCGCCGTTCATGATGGTTTCTCACCACCCTCAAGCCTCTAATGGCCTCTCCTATGCCGGGTACTGCCGTCTCTAAGCTCCTCAAGGGACCGGGGTCAGTTCGCTTATGCCTTTGGTCCTTTCTTGCCTGTTCCAGACCATTCTGGTTCGATTTCGAGTAAGATCTTTCTATTTCACCTTAAACATATGGATTTCTGAGCCTATGTCTTCATCTCTATGTTACTTTTTAAAAAATCCCTAGTTTCGTCCTTTGAACTTCTCAGATCTGAGATGGATGGAACTTGTTTCACAAGATTTTTATGAAAATCTTCTGATTTTCGAGTGGCTTTTCATTTTCCTAAACTAGGGTTTCCTGAAAACCCTTTTCTTCAAAACATTTTCTGACTTTTAGTGTTTAATCTCCTATTATTGTGTGTTTTCAACCGATTATGTTGAGTTTGCCTCAACACTAATTAGTTTATGCTGAAACACAATTTATTTTGACATTTTTGTTTGGATTCTTAGTCGGTCCATGTTACTTGCTACATGATTTGGTTATGTGCTTTGATTCGCATGGTTTCTCCTTCGTTTAATTTGAATGACTTGTGATTTTACTCTAATGTGCAACATTAGGGTTCCTGATTTGATTCTTGACTAGTTCTGTGTGTTTATACTTGGCTTATCTATTTATTCATGGAAAACCTATATTTTTCCCTTTGAATCAACATTATTTTTGAGTCTTTAATTCACTGAATTGCTATATTGATACCTATGTGCCAATCTCTCGATTATTTCCCTATTTCTACACCTTTTAATTATTTTCTTGCCTTATTTTGATTAGCCGTGATATTTACTGATTCTTCACTAGTTGTTTCCTTAATAAAACTCTTGTTTATTTACCCCCAATTTCTTACTCCGTACCTAAGTCTTACTTGATTCCTTTCCTTAAATATTGTCTTTCTCTTTACCGTTAATTTATTACCCCTTGATTAGGGGAGACTTTACTAATTTTTATGTATGACTGATTCTGTAAATTTCCCTAATTACTTTATAATTGATTTTTACCTTATTCTATTAACTCTCAACTACTATATATACTCTCCTCTATTCTCACTTCAACACGAACACTAGTTCAAAAACTCTCTGACACTTAAAAGCTCTCTCTGTTCTTCTTCGTTACTTGCAATCTTCACTAACCTAGCCAGCTGTAAGCCAAGGCTAGCTATTGCACCACATCTGCTCTATACTCTGTGTTTTCTCTCCTTAACTGGTATGTCCTAATTCAATTTCAAAGTCCAAAACTCTCTGTGTTCCGTTGTTGTTTTAGCTTATTGATTATGACTTCCAATCTTGCTTTTTGTTTACTATCTTGTTGTTCAACATGTAACTAGCATGCCTAAACTACACTGCTTAATTGCTAGTATGTATGAATTCTGTCCTGTTAAATCTATGATTAGTGTGTCTAATAATTTGCCTACTGCTTTATCTAGCATGTTTCAATCTGTTTGTTCAGTATGATAGCATGTGGATACTTGTGTCATTTGCCTAGTCTGTCCATTTAGTTCTTGCTTAATCTGCTTAGCTGGGTTGTCTAGCATCTCAAAGTGCCTAACTTGTCCAGTGTTAATATGTTTTTCTACATGGATGTTTTGTGATTCTTGTCCTATGTCTCTACCACCTATTTGACAATCAACTTGTTAATCCTATAACGCTCTTGAAAAATCTCTGTAATCCTGTTGTTATATGCTCCCTTTATGCACTAATATGCTCTATGTGTCCCCAATTCCCACAATCCTTGGGTGAAATCTGTTGTTTAGTGATGCTGGACCTAGTTGTTCTGTAATCAACTAGGTTGTTTTCTGATTTCAAAAGTGTTTTCATATTGTTCTCAAGCTATTTTATTACTAAATCAGTTCTACTTTTTCAGAAAAGCCTCTTTATTATAGAGTCCTTTCAATACTGTTTTCTTGTCAAAACCTTTTCAAAACTATGTCAGGCACTCTCACTTTACTCTTAAGTCCGTGAGTTCTTCCCCTCCAGTGTGTGTACTGCTTTGGGATGCTTTTGAGATTCCTTTGAACTCTGGCACACTGGGGCTGGCCATTCCACACTGCACTTACTCAATCCCTGTTATGAAAAGTCTAGGCGTAAGAATTGCCTGGTATCCTTGAGGTCCTTAGGAAACTTTGACACACCTGGATATGAATTTGGCTATGAAATCCTTGGCATTTGAGATTTCTGAAGGCCTGGCATTACCATGTCTGCTTTGGGCCTACTTCAGGCTCCCTATAGTTTAATTTTATTCCATTTATGTAATTCATTCAATCATTGGTCTACAATAATTTATTATAACCATATATTGGGGTAACTACTGAAAAGGGAGGGTAGTTGTATGGTACCATGGGTGAAACTGGGTAGGAACCATTGTTTAACCAAAGAATTAGATCCTTTGACCAAAGCTATTTTTAGGATGAACGCGGGTTTATGATAACCAAGGTAATAATGATAATTGCGAATAAATAAGTAAATAGAAAATAATGAGATGCACAGAAAGTAAAGTGTATTATAATCATAGTTCGAATGTCCCTTACAAGTTATATTTTATTCCATTATATAGGGAATTTCTTAATATAACGTCTACCTTTTACAATGATCGCACATTAATGACTAATTATGACATTAATGTAACGTTACAAAGAGTAACTGTAACTGTTGCGTGAATATTGTGTAACGTGTGGATCATTAATTGAAGATCTATGAATCTGCCCGTAGCTCTGTCCGGATTCATTTCGACCATGTCCCTTCCTTGTCTCAATCAGGTTGAGTTTCCCGTAGCTGATTACCCCGTAGGTATATTGTGCCGTGCCTTTTTTGCTTCGTATCGCTTTATAGAATCATGTCCATCTGTCATGTTTTTATTGCTCCACATAACTGGCTGAGTCATCAAGAATTATTACACGTGTGATGATATTTTTACCAATACAGATAGTCCCCCTACTTACCATTTATTTATCGATTAATATTTGGTAAGTGGATACTCATTTATGGCGGGAATATTTTGCTGCCGCTTCACTCGAAACATTGCATCTTTCTCTGAACGTAGGCGTTGCTTGTCAATTCCATTTAATGCTTTAGCCACGTGTCATCTCTGGGTTGGTTCTGCAATTGTTCAGTGCCTTTTAGGGCTTTTTGCGGCTGCATCAGTCAGGAAGTGACACCTTCAATTATGGCTTTCATATCATTTTTCCCCCCATTTTTGACGGTTGTCTTCGAGTATAAATACCCCTTTTCCTTTCTTTACTTTCACGAAAAGCTTCTAAATTTCATTATTTATTTGTAAAGAATTTTTTCCTTGTCTTTGTAAATATGTCTTCTTCGAACCAGTCTAAGGGAGTTATAAATGTAGAAGATTTGAATCCCTCTTCTTGTCCGACGCGGAGTCGAAGAGGTGGTAGGTTGGGGAGTTTAGGTTCTACTCCTTCAAAGGGTTCTTCCTCTTTTCAAATTACTTCCCCTCCTTCTTCTAGGTCTTTAACTTCTCCGATAGCTAGGGCTTCCAGATCTTCGTCCAAAGGTAGGGAACATCACGAACCTTTGCATGAACCGCGGGTCGATGAAATAGTACTTGCGGAGTTTACCTTCGCTAGGGATAGTCAGGCGCTTAGAGATCAGCTTTCTTCATTGTCATCTCTTGATAGTGTTGATAAGTACCCTACCCTGATTACTGAAGGTTTAATTCCTCTTATACGTAGGGACTATTTTTGGAAGTCCGATTTCCCTGTCATTGTTCCAAATGGTAATCAAAGAATAACGTCTTACAAGATGGGATATTCTTTTGTTTATACCTATCCTTTTACCTTAGAGTTCAAGCCTCTCATCGACCCAGTTATCATCGAGTTCTGTCAATTTTTCAAAATTCTTTTGGGACAAGTTGGTCCTCTTATATGGCGAGTCGTTGCATGTCTTAATGTTTAGCTACTTTAGCTTCGGTCCCCTTCACCTTTAATCATCTTATTCACCTTTATTCCCCAATGTTGTTCCGTCTAGGAATTTTTACCCTGGCTGCTAGGAGTAAAAGAGTGTTGGTGACTCTTGACGATGATAAGGATCGAGGTTGGTTTCTTCGGTATGTTGTTGTGCCTACTGGTGGTTTAGTAGGTGAAGAAAATCTTCCCTTCCCTGAGAAGTGGAATTGTGCACGTGAGTACATTTTTTCTCACATTCCTTGCTTTTTTGCTTTGATATTTTATTAATACCGTAGTTGTTTCTTCTTTTTGTAGCAATCATGGGAACTGTCGAGAATGTCTCCGATTTTCGAGATTGGGTAGAAAAGCTTTTGTTAACCGCTCCGTTGGAAGAATTTTCATGGAAGTACTTCTCCGGGAAGTACAGTTGGAGAGTTAAGAATCACGGTAAGCGAAGCTTTTATATCTGCTTCTTTTCTTGTTTAAGCGTTTCTTGTTTTACCCTTTTTCTTTTGACAGGGTTTCCCGCTCCAGGAGTTTCTGATGAGTTTGTTCCCAAGTTGCCCCTGGCTAAGGTTCAGGAAATCATTTCAAGTTCTTCTTCTTCAAAGAGGAAGGCAGGTGGGTCAAGGACCTCAGAAGAAGTAGAGGAAGAGGAGGGCACTTTGGTCCATAGGTCACGCAGAAGGAAGGTGGTCTCAGACGACTAGTCTACACCTGTCATTGTGCCTTCCGTGCTTGAAGTTGGACTTTCTTCCTCTGAGGATGCTACTCCATCTCCCGTCCGTGAATCTGTTGACCATTTGTTCCGTGAAGGCTTTAGTCCTGTTGCTGATGAAGCTCCCTTGGATCTTTTCTCTCCTTCTCTTAGAGAAGTCCCTTCAACTGTTCCAGTTGTTTCTCCTACTCCCGTGGCTATTCCTACTCCTGTCGTTGCTCCCTCTCCCGTGGCTTTTTCGGCCCCTCAGACTTCCTTGCCTGTGGATCCTGCATCTCTACCTTCTTCTGTACCTTCTGTTACAGAAGTAGGGTCTTCCAGCAGGGAGATGAGGCAGTGATAGAAGTTCGGCCAAAGGATAGTCTCTTTAAAAAGTCTGGCCAGCCTGATGTATGGTTCAAACTGTTGATAGGCCCGACAGAGAGATCTAAGTTGGACAACCACAATTCCCTTACATGGGCTAATGAAATCGTGCATATTTCTTTAAAGGTAAAATGCATTTTCTTGTGTTCATTCTTGTACATGTATTTACCATATCTAATTGACTTTCTTTTGCAGATCAATCTTATAGGCACGGAGCTTATGAGGAGAGTTTCTAACACGGAACAGGAAGTGAAAGAATGGCGTGCGGAAGCCGATAACTGGAAGAAGCAATATGAAAGCTTTAGACATGTAGGCCGTAGAAGAAGAAAAATGTACCTTGGAGTAGCAAGTAAGAGTCATGACGGTAGAGTTGGGCGTGGAGAAAGCATCTTCTGATCAGGCGGGCAAAGATAAGAACGTCTTTGAATCCTCATTTGCGGAGCAACTGTCTCGTGCCTCTGAAGAGATCAGGAATTTGAAGGCTTTGCTGAACCAAAAAGAGGAGTATTCAGGTGAGCTTGTGCAATCACTTACTCAGACCCAAGAGGATCTCCGCAACTCTTTGGAGAAAGTTCAATTCCTGAAAAGGTCTCTCGCTCCTTTAAGGGCCTCCAATGATGTTGTTGTGGCTGAGAGGGACGAACTAAGAGCTGAGGTTATGCTATGGGAAAAAGATTATGAAGCTCTTGAAGATAAGATAGCTGTTGATGTTAGTTGGGCGTATATGAACTCTCACCTCGACACATTGACTGAAATGAGCCGAGAGGGTTTCGACCTTAATGCTGAAATTGCAAAAATCAAGGAGGCCATTGAGAAGGCTCATCAAGGTCTGATCTCTCTTCACCTGAAGGTGAGGCTTCTGCTGTTCAAATCTCTTCGTCCCTAGCTGCTCATGTTCCCTCTGCTAGTGAAGCCAATCCCCCTTCCAAAGAAGTTTAAGAAGTTGGTTCCTCTTTTTTTTTTTTTTTTCAATTGGTGGTTACCCCCAGTCCCATCGAGGGTAAGTTTGGATCCTTTTAAGTTCCCAAATGACAACTTAGGGGCACCTGAATGTATATAAATTTTATACGGCTAAGTATAAGTTAATACTTAGTTTACTTAGCCGTTAGTATATTAATGCAAGTATGACTTTTGTTTTGAGTTTCTGTTCCACTCTTTAAGTCTTTTGCATGCTTCATTTTTGAGGTTTAAGTTTTACCTCTGAGTTTGCATGTAAAATGCTTAGATTATCCGTAACTTTTCATAGTAGGTACGGTTTTATGAAAGAGGGCCCCTTTTTTTTATCGATACTTAGTGAAGAAGACGTACCAACTTCATAATGGTGTAAAAATACAATAGAGAGATAGGAATTTTTCACATGTTTCTGAAGAAAGTTTTTGTGCCGAAGTTTCATAACAGTTTACATGTGTTTGATTATCGTCTAAAACTCATGTTGCAACTGTTTTCTTTTAACAGGTTTGATATACACTTGTATTTCGTAATAGGTTTTTCGAGTTAATACAAGGGAATAACTATTTTTTGTTTGTAACAGTTTTCATAAAGGTATGAGTTTTTACCCGTAACTGTTTTTATTGACAACTGTTTTTAATAAACACGAGGGTGATGCTTTTTCATTCGTAACTATTTTTTGTTTATAACAGTTTTTTGAATAAATGCAAGGATAGTGATCTTTCATTCGTAACTATTTTTTATTGATAACATTTTTTTGTATGATTACAAAGATTTCATAATTGTTTTTAGTTACAACAGTTTTCTGAATGAGTACAAAGATGATGATCTTTATCCACAACTGTTTTTAGTTACAACAGTTTTCTAAATAAGTAAAAAGATGTGCATTTCTCACTCGTAACTAATATTTTGCCTTTTAACTTGAACGTTTGTTTACATCTATGAACATTGTTCGAAGGTTTTTGAATCAGGATTTTGTGTTTTTGAATCTTTGGCTCTTTCCATTTTAGTCGTATCACTTGACTTGTTGGGTAGATGGATCTTCAGGCTCGACCTTTGACTTTTTGATAGTCTTTTTTTGCTTCGTCTTTGCCTCCCATAGTGTATAGTCCCCGAAGTGTTTGAGATTTGAAGAATGAAATCTCGAGTACTTGATTAACCCTTTAAAACGTCCATCAGAAAGTGAAACCCTAGACCGGGAATTCAGTTACTTCCTCGCGTCTTTGCAGTTCTAATATCATCATCTGGTGATGGGTTAGCTTTTTGCTTATCATCTAAAATGGTTAGTAAAATTTTAACTGTACAAATATGAAATCGAACGTAGTGATACCTAACCGGGGGTATTCCTTTTCCTTAGAAGTAATACTTCTTCAAATGGATGGCATTCCAGCTTGTTTGTAAGATCCTGTCGTCCATAGCTTCCATCTCATAGGCGCCTTTCCCAGCAATGCCTCGGACTTTGTAGGGTCCTTCCCAATTTGGGTTTAACTTTCCTGCACCAACTTCATTTGTTTATTGGAAGACTTTTTTGAGAACGAAGTCCCCAATTTTGAAGTATCTGAGGTGAGCTTTCCGGTTGGAATAACGCTCTATGATTTGTTTTTGAGTTGCCATACTTATCAGCGCGACTTCTCGTCTTTGTTCGAGCAAGTCCAGATTAGTTCTCAACTAATCGCTGTTTGTATCTTCCATGGCTGTTGTAAACCATATGCTTGGTTCGCCAATCTCTACCGATATTAAGGCTTCTGAGCCATAAACAAGCGTGAATGGAGATTCTCCCGTGGCTGTTTTTTAAGTTGTTCTGTAAGCCCATATCACTATCGGTAATTCATCATGCCAATTTCCCTTGGCTTTCTCTAACCTTTTCTTTAGGTTGTTGATGATGACCTTATTTGTTGATTCAACTTGCCCATTAGCCACGGGGTGATATGGTGTTGAAGTAATTCGTCTGATTTGCCAGCTTTCGAAGAATTCTGTGATTTGCGAGCCAATGAACTGCGGGCCATTATCACATACGATCTCCTTCGGTATTCCAAATCGACATATTATATTCTCCATATGAAGCGTTTTACTTCTTTTTCTCGCACCTGTTTAAAGGCTTCTGCCTCCACCCATTTCGTGAAATAGCCAGTTAACAAGAGTAAGAATTGTACCTTTCCTTTAACTACGGAAAGGGGTCCCACTATGTCCATCCCCCATCTCATGAGCGGCCATGGCGATATCACTAGGTGCAATAACTCTGTTGGTCGGTGCATGTTGTTAGCAAATCTTTGGCATTTGTAACATTTGGATACGAAGCCCTCAGCCTATTCTTCCATCTTAGGCCAATAGTACCCAGCTCTGGTTAGGGTTTAGACCAAGGATCTTGCTCCTGCGTGATTTCCAACGTGTCCTTCGTAAGCTTCCCTCGTCACAAACTCCATTTGGTTAGGTCCGAGGAATTTTGCTAAAGGATCTCCGAACATTTTGCGACATAAAGAATTGCGAATGAGGCAGTACCGCGTAGCTTTTTGGCGAAGTGCTTGAGCCGTTTTTTGGTCTTCAGGTACGATGCCATTCTGCAAAAAATTTAAATTTTCGTTTCTCCAATCCTAGGTTAAATTGTTAAAAGTTACCTCATTTTTATCTTGGTCTATTGCTGAATGGAACAGATGGACGACAATTGTATTGTCTTCATTTGTTACTTCTGTAACTGCTGCGAGGTTAGCCTATGCATCTAATTGTGATTTTTTTCTCTCTAGGTATTTGTATTACCTTCCACGTTTTGAATTGACTTATGAGATCTCGTGACTTTTCTAGATATTGTTGCATCCGAGTCTCCCGAGCAATATAAGTCCCCTACATCTGATTTACTACCAGCTGAGAGTCACTTTTGATTACGATTTGCTCGATTGAGAATTCTCGTGCCAGTTCCAGCCCTGCAATGACATCTTCGTACTCCACTTCATTGTTAGTTATATGATAACATTTGATAGCTTGCCGCATCTTTTCACCCGTGGGTGATATTAAGACTATGCATAATCTGTCACCTTTTACACTAGAAGAACCATCAGTAAATAAGGTCCATAGACTCGGATTAGCACCGTTAAAGAGTTGTAACTCTTTTTCCACTTTAGGGACAATGCTATTATTAAAATCAGCGATGAAATCAGCTAAAATTTGAGACTTTATTGCAATCCTAGGCTGATACATTATGTCATGCTCGCTTAATTCAATGGCCCATTTGGCTAACTTTCCTGATAATTCCTATTTATGCAGAATATTTCTTAATGGATATGAGGTCACAACAGTGGTTGGATGACATTGAAAATAAAGTCTTAATTTTCTAGATGCCATAATTAGAGCCAAGGCTATTTTTTCTAGATGTGTGTATCTAGTTTCAACATCTAATAAAGTCTTGCTTACATAATAAATTGGATATTGTTTACTTTTGTCTTCCCTTACCAGTACTGCACTTACGACAATTTCTGCAACGACAAGGTAGATATAAAAACTCTCCCCCTCTTTTGGCTCTGATAGAAACGGGTGTTTTGATAGATAAGCCTACAGATATTTGAGAGCTTGTTGACATTCTCCTATCCATTCGAACTGATTTTGCTTCTTGAGAACTGAAAAGAATTTAAAGCTTTTCTCGGAAGACCTAGAAAAAAATCTTCCTAAGGCTGCAATTCTGCCCGTTAGTCTTTGAACTTCCTTTTTGTTCGTAAGTATATCAGGTATTTTTTCAATAGCTTTAATTTGAGCAGGATTTACCTCTATTCCTCTATTTGATACAAGGAAACCCAAAAATTTACCTGATTCTACACCAAAGGCGCATTTTTCTGGATTCAATTTCATATTATACCTGCTTCAAAGGTAATTGTGAGTGCTGTAAATGATCCTCCACATGTGTTGATTTTACCAGCATGTCATCGATGTAAACTTCCATCGTCTTCCCCATATGTTTCTGGAACATCTTGGTCACTAGCCTTTGATACGTGGCTCCAGCATTTTTCAAGCCAAAAGGCATGACTTTGTAACAATAATTCCCCCTGTTTGTAATAAAGGAAGTTTTTTCCTCGTCTGAGGGATCCATTTTAATCTGATTATAACCAGAGTACGCTTCTAGAAAGCTTAACAATTCATGACCTGCAATGGCATCAATCATTTGATCTATATGTGGTAATGGAAATGAATATTTGGGGCATGTTTTATTTAAATCAGTGTAATCTACGCATACCTTCCATTTACCATTCTTTTTAGGCACCACTATACTGTTATCTAACTAGTTGGGGTATTTTACCTCGCTTATTGAATCAATTTTCAAGAGTTTTTGTACCTCTTCTTCAATCACTTGGTTCTTGAATGGTCCTTGCTTTCTTTTCTTCTGCTTAACAGGTATGAAGGATGGATCTTCATTTAGCTTATGAGTCATCACTTCTGGAGGTATACCTATCATGTTTGAATGGGATCATGCAAAGCAATCGACATTAGCTTTTAAATAATAAATTAATTTACCTCTTCGTCTTGGGCTTAGCCTCGTACCTATGTGAACTTTCAGTTCAGGATTTTGTTCGAAAAATGGAACAACTTCGAGCTCTTCCGTGGTTGTTTTGATGTGTTCATCTTCCTCCGGTTCTTGAATGACGTCAGGTCTGGAATCCACGTCTGTGTGGTTTGGTACTTCTTCTATGGTGATTTGATTCACCTTCTCATGGCTATCTTCTTTAGTACATGTTTCAGCAATAATATCTTCCGTACCTATTTGGGTAGTAATTTCTGTTTGGGAGAGTTCCTTATCTTTTGATTCTTTAACTTCTACTTTTTTGTTGTAGTGTACCACGAAATTTATATTTCTTACGGTTTGCTGATCGCCTCTAATTTGTTGAATTCCCCATTCGGAAGGGAATTTAATTACCTGATGCAAGGTGGATGGTACTGCTTTTATGTCGTGGATCCATCGTCTTCCCATGGTTACGTTATAAGCCATGTTAGTATCGATGACTTGGAACATGGTATTTTTGATGACTCCCTCAGCATAAGTGCTAAGTTCAATTTCTCCTTTGGTTATAACCGTAGAGTTATCAAAACCTGATATGGCTCGTGCCTTCGGGATTACTTGATTCCCCAATAGTATTTCTTCCACGACTCTTAGCAAAATAATATTGACTGAACTACCTGGATCAATCAACACTCTTTTTACATTAGTGTCATGAATAAGTAAGGATATTACCAGAGCATCGTTGTGGGGGAGCATTAATCCGCTGATATCTGCATCATCAAAGGTTATATCGTCTACTTTTGGATTTTCACGAAACCGCTTTCCGTGTGTAATTGTGAACTTTGTGGCTACTTTGCAAACCACTCCGTTTAATTCTTCACCTCCGTGTATCACGTTGAAAGTTCTTATTGGAGATGGAGGTTTTGGGGGCTCCTGCCTGTTCTTCATGTATGGCTGCTTACCTTCTTCACTAAACAATTCTGTTAAGTAGCCCTGTTTAATAATTGTTCTATTTCACCTTGTAAAAATATGCAATCTGCAGTTCTGTGTCCATGATCATTATGGAATTCACACCAGAAATCTAGGTTCCTTTTATTTGGGTTTGACCGCATTTCTTTGGGCCATCGAACCTTATCACCCATATTTATTAATACTGAAACTTGTTCGGAAGTACTTACATTAAAGGTGTGATCCCCAATTCGTGCATTACCTCTAGTTCGTTCATCTCGATCCTTTCTGGATCTTGATGAGGATGAGCCCCCATCTCTACTTGATGGTCTATATTCTGACTGAGTGTTTTCGAACCTGGGTCGAGTTTCACGTCCCGAAGTTCCCATATAAAGATCGTACCTGCTTTTACCTAATCTTCTGTCTGATTCGGAACGTATGGAACTGATACGACCTTCGTCTTTTGAACAAGCAATGGTATCTTTTTCTATACGAAGCTTGGTGATGTACCTGTTATAGGCAGCATTCCATGTCATAGCTAGGAATTCTCTCAAGCTTTCCTTGAGTTTTCTCGTGGCTTCTGAACTTTTGTCATTTAAGTTGCTTGCAAATGCCATGGCTGCCCAATTATCAGGCACCCTTGGTAGTAGCATTCTTTCTCGTTGAAACGTGTCTACAAATTCACGGAGTAGTTCCGTGTCTCCTTGTTTTATTTTAAATATGTCCTCCATTCTTTCTCCACTTTTGGTGCATCGTAGTGTGCTTTTATGAAGGAATCTGCAAGCTCAGCAAAAGAATCAATAGAGTTTTCAGGGAGAAGAGAATACCACGTTAGTGCTCCTTTGGTAAGTGTTTCTCCAAACTTTTTGACTAAGACCGACTCAATTTCTTGTTTTGTTAAGTCGTTGCCCTTAACTCGGGTGGTAAAAGCAGTCACATGGTGTGATGACCCAAAAGGTGATCTTACATAATTTAAGTTGTATCTATGTTTCGAGGCTCTGAGAGCCTCCGTTAGTCTCATCTCGTTATGCGTGCGCAGCCCGGGCGTGTAGCCGGGAAGCTATTATGTGAAAATTTGATGAAAATGAGTTTTGATAATTAAATAAATGAATATAGTTGACTTTGGTCAACATTTTTGGTAAACAGACCCGGACCCATGATTCGACGGTCCCGGAGGGTTCGTAGGAAAATATGGGACTTGGGCATATGCTCGGAATCGAATTCCGAGGTCCCAAGCCCGAGAAATGAATTTTTAAAAGAAATTGTTTTCTGAAAATAATAAAGGAATATGAAAGTGAATAATTATGTGAAAACCGTGTTACCGGGCCCGTATTATGGTTCCGGAGCCCGGAACAGGTTTATTATATATTACTTGTCTTATTTGTAAGATTCGGTGTAAAACGGGCGTGAATTGAGTGGTTTCGGATCATAATGAGGTTTTGAGGTTTTAAAGAACTTGAAATGTGGCTTGGAAAGTGATGTGATGTTCCCGAGGTNGTTTGAAGTCATTCCGAGGAGGTTAGGCCGGTTCGATGCTTTGAAACGAATTCTAGAATTTTAAGTTCTTAAGATTTGATTAAATAAGTTTTGGGGTTTGATTTCAAGTTCCGCTGTTGTTTTTCGTGTTCAGAAAGTTCGAGCGAGTCCGCTTAGCGATTTAGGACTTGTTGCCATATTTTGACGGGGGCTCGGGTGGGCCCAGGTGCCTCCCGGACCCCACGCGAGGCCAAAAACCAGCAAAAACCACTGCTGGTGCACAGCAGCTGGTGTGACCGCAGGTGCGGTTGCCCAGCCGCAGGTGCGGGACTGCCCCTGCGGTCCCAGCCTCGCAGGAGCGACCCTCAGCCTTTTTCCCAGAGTCCGCAGGCGCGAGACTCATCCCGCAGGCGCGAGACCGCAGGCGCGGTCCAGGCCCTCGCAGGCGCGTGATTTTCTGCAGGGGCGACCAAATCCCCGCAGGAGCGGCCTCCGGAAGAGCGGAGCCTTGTCCGCAGGAGCGGCCCCTCCTGGGCTGGCTCAAGATCGCAGGTGCGACCATTTTTCCGCACCTGCGGTACAATTTCCGCAGGTTCGGAAATCGCCCAGTGAATTATTAAAGTCCAAAACAGTGTTACTCCGGGATTTTCATAAAAACACACGAACTCCTCCTTCTC
>MDKH01230251.1:0-14074 GCA_005239495.1 Nicotiana undulata
TCCATGCGACTCAGGGGCAATGACATATATATATATAATCTCCCGATCACGAATCATACATGTTACTCGGGGCCAATGATGCAAAGTAATACTCTCCCCGATCGCGAATCATGCCTGCGACTCGGGGGCCGAAGAATATATATGTCCTCCCTGATCACGAATCAAACCTGTGACTCAGGGGCAATGAAAATATGAGTTCTCCCCGATCACGAATCATACATGTGACTCGGGGGCCATGAATGCGCATATATGACTGCATGAATGCATATATATGTGTATATTTAGACACCGTGGTATCGACTCGCCCACATTCAACGGGATCGGATACTCACATCTCACTTGATAGCCAAAGTTAGGATTTTTTTTTTCAGATTATCCTCTTTGCTCACAATATTACCATGATGGTACAATTCAAGTATAGGAAGGAATTTCAACCACCTTCGTTTAGCTCAACGGCTCATTATTAAGACTTAACACATTATTCAAGTATAAGAAGTAATTTCAACCGCCTTCGTTTAGCTCAACAGCTCATTACCTCATTTATTCTTTGCTCGTTATCAATTATATCAGGAGTAACACAATTACTCAATTGATGGAGTTCATAATTCTTATCTGAATATTATGTACATTTAATTCGCAGCTATCATAGCTCAATTTGATCATACATCAGTAATAACTCGTACAAAACATCAGATAATATCAAACAACAGTTAGCACATGCTCGTGGGTCCTACGGCTACCCAACATACAATATAGATGCCACGTATGGACTCTCGTCACGTGGTGCGTACGTAGCCCCCTCAACAAGTAAAATTAACCACAAAGAGCCTAGGGGACATTTCCCCCTTACAAAGTTTGGAAAGAAGACTCACCTGGACAAGTGCTCCTCCGGCCAACGGACAAAACAACACAACGCACGAATCCTTCGAATCACCCTCGATGGCTCGCAACTAGCCAAAAACACATAATTATATAAATTAGGAAGATTCGAGGAGGATTTATCAAATATTTCCTCAAAAACGTATTCTTGATGTACTTTGGAAATTCAACTCCGAGCCTCGGCATCCGGAAAAATATATTTCTTGAAGAAATGCACTATACGTCGCCTAAGGATCAAGATTAACTCAATTAATCATCCCTCAATGGCCCAAAAATCAGAATTTACATTTTCATCAAAACCCTCTATTCTCCCCAACAATTTCTTATGAACTCCCATGAGTTAGGAAGAGGAAATTATCAAAGAACGGAAGAAATAACATGCAGAGGGTTACAGAATCACTTACCTGAGTTCCTAGGACAAAATACCCGTTCTGCAGCTCTTGGGGTCGTCAACAATGGAGGAAATGTGATTTTGGGAAAGAAATCATGACTTGGGCCTTTTATTAGGACTGCCCAGCAGTTTCTGCACCTGCGACTTTTGGATCGCAGGTGCGGACTCGCACCTGCGGAAGATTGGGTCGCCCTTGCGGAAAATGGCCTGGCCCCCTGCGGGATTTCTCGCACCTGCGGGCTTTTATCCGCGCCTGCGGCGAAAAGCCGCTCCTGCGATGGCCTGGGCCCCTGGGGAAAGTCGCGCCTGCGGGCATTTGTCCGCTCCTGCGGAGCCGCGCCTGCGGGAAGAAGGCCGCTCCTGCGGAAGGAGACGCACCTGCGAAGGCACTTCCGCTGGTGTGAACCTCGCACCTGCGGCTCAGGGACCGCATGTGCGGTCACACCAGTACATTCCCACCAACTATGAGTTTTGCTGGTTTTTGACCCCGTTCGGGGTCTGGGAGACCCCTGGGCCCACCCGAGCCCTCGACAAATTATACCAACGAGTCCCAAATCACATGACGAACTCGCTCGAGCTCCCAGAACACTAAAAACATCATTCAAACCAAGAATCACTCTCCAAAACCCCTTAGATCAAACTTAGGATTTCAAGAAAAATCTAATGGCTCATCAATACGCCGAACGGGTCTATACTGCTCGAAATGACCCCAAATTCTGCGGACGAGTCATAAATGACTATACGGATCTATTTCCAGTTCCGGAATTCCATTTGGACCATGATATCATGAGGTCCAATTCCAGGATAAATTCCAAATCTTATGACATCCTGAATTTCGATTCAGGTGCCGAAACACTCCCGGGTCATCATAAACCCGAGGCGAACACACTCCCAAATCCGAAATCATCATCTGGAGCTGCTGGAGCTGTCAGAACTCGATTCCGAGGTTGTTTGCTCAAAATGCTGCTCAGAACCAAAATTAGCCAAATAGGCTAGCCTTCAGGAACCAAGTGTTCCTGAACTGGCCAAATCACTTCCGAATCTCGAACTACCTGCCCACACAAGTCATAAGGCACGACTAGCCGCTATGGGAAGAGTCATACACTGTAACGGAGTCCCAATAAGAAAAACGACCGGCTAGGTCGTTACAGCCCAAGCACAAAATTACCATACGAACCTATTGGAACCTTCAAATAATGATTCCGAGGTCGTTTACTCAAAAGTCCAACCTTAGTAAATTCTTCCAACTTAAAGCTTCTGACATTAAAAGTTTCTTTCCAAATCAACTCCGAACTTCCCAAATTTCAATTCTGACCATACGTACAAGTCATAATACCTGAAGTGAAGCTACTCAATGCCTTAAATCACTGAACGACGTGCTAGAGCGCAAAATGACCAGCCGGGTCGTTACACTTTATGTTTTTCATACATTCTGAATCTTTATTTGTAATGTATAATTTATTAAATTTTCGTCCCCTGTCGCCGAAACTAACTGAGTACAATGGATGATACTGACGTTCTCTTTTGGGAACCTACGTTGATCTGCGGTGCAACGTAGGAACCAGTTTTGCAGGCGAGCAAGCTACAAGCTACAAGTTAGGACTTCCCTCTCTTCAAGTGTTATTGGTATGCTCCGCTTTTCTTCGTGGAGTATTCCTTTGAGTCATCTTTATTTAGTTATTTCTTTATTTACTTTGAGAATAGCTAGGCAATCTCATGTCCTGATCAGTGCTTCAGTTTGTCAATAGAGGCTTCATAGACACAGTCGGTGGGTTAAGATTCAGATGTATTGATAATAACTTTGCAATACTTCAGTAGTCACTGCGTATATAGTTTTAGAGTTGATTTATTTTAAATATTTAAATTAATTAAAAATATAGATTAATTTGAAGTCCTTGCTTCATATAAAATTTGAATTTATAATAGATTTGATAAGCGCAGATGATTTGCTCGGTCAAGTTTGGTGATCGGGTGCCGGTCATGGCTTGTTCAGAAAATCGGTTGTGACACCCACCTTTAAAGATTTTATGTCTTTAGGTAGCTTAACCAAATCAAAGGTATGATTATCATGCAAGTATTTTATCTCATCCTTCATAACATGAAACCACTTTTCTTTTTCTTTACTATCCATGGCATCTTCAAAACTTTCAATTTCTCCCCCATCAGTCAAGATATTCAATAGGAGGACAACAAGATGGAGGTACTTTTCTCTAGTAGAATTTCTGAGAGAACTCTCTAGAGCATCAATAATAGTTGGTTGCTGGTCAACCACATCATCTTGTATTGGAGCATCAACAACATCTTGTTGGTAACTCTAAAAATGATCACTGTCTTCATTATCATCTTCATTATCATCAGTTTGAAGATTTTCGTCAGGCGAAATAGTTGTTGACATCCAATTTTGTCCTTATTTCTTCCAAATTGTTTTTTTGGGTAAGAACAGGAAATTCTCATTAATAACTAGGGCATTACATGGATATGAGACATCACATTACGACTATTCAGAATAGCCAGTACACATGAGTTTCTAAAACTAGCTAACTTATAACACATAGATATAGGAATTGTTCTGGTTGCCGATAAGCCTTCTTTGTCTGCTTGAAGTTTCGATAACACAAACATTGAGGGATAGGTTCTAATATATGGATGATCACTTGGGTGTTGCTTGGATCCTTCATTAGCCAAAACGTGAGTTGTTTTGTTTCCTTCCCGGAAGCTATGCTGGATCACTAGATTCCCCAACCTCCTCAACTGAGACCTGCAAGAATCAATAGTATTATGAAAAATAGGTAATTTGTGGTTTAATAGTTAAATAACCTCAATAGAGTCCGTTTCAATTTCTGTCACGAACAAATCTATGGGTTGTGACGGGCACCCGGTACCTTACTTAACCGAGTACCAACATATCATATCTTTCTTATCATACTATCATGGGTAAATGTGCCAAAAGGGTCGTCAAGAGATAACCGAAATAAAACATAAGGAAATGCTAGACATAGGACGACCTAACATGATATAGAAACTTATACATGTGACATATGCGCCTATAAGGCTGACATGACCATTTGTAACCTCAAAATATAGGCCGAAAAGGCCATACAAGTATCCATATACCTGAAATTTGTCTACAAGATTCTAAGAGTACACAAACATAAAAAAGGTCGGGACAGGGGCCCCACCATACCAGTCAATGCATGTCCCAATCATACTGACCAAATAGGCAACTCCAGAGCAAGTGGAGTGCAGCAACCCTTCCGTTGAGCTGATAGCCTACTAGGAGGACTGTCAACCTATCTATCGGGATCTACGGGCATGAAACACAGCGTCCCCAAGCAAAAGGGATGTCTGTACGAATAAAATACTGAGTATGTTAGGCAGAAAAGAATAACTAAGAATAGTAAAGTAAAGAGAGATGTAGGAGATACAACCTGTAGCATCCGAGTGCCTCTAAGTGATAGTGACATGAAATGCGTGATACATAATGTACATAATCTTTTAAAAACATTTGCCTCTGTGGGCATCATCATCATTATCATATCATACCCGGCCTCGAAGAGGACTCGGTAAAAACATACCCGACCATCATAAGGCTCGGTAGAATCGTACCCGGCCACGTGGAGCTCGGTAAACGCAATTGATCAGGGTTTGCACAATAGGTGTCGTACACGGACGACTATAGCACGGCTCGGTAGAGTAAAATAGATACTATATATAATGCATGTTGGACTCATGGAATCATGATTTAAAACCTTTCAGAGTGATGTAAGGTAGTTGCACCTTCGATAACATTATGGACATAATACCATCAATATGAACTTCACTAGGACTCAAGGATCATACATACTTTCTTAGAATAAATTTGTAAGGAAAGAACAACATGGGCAACCTTAGTTTCTAGGATTAGATTCATTATGAAATAGCGTATCGTTTACGTTCGTTTCACTTTAGATCATGCCAAAAGAATGAAGGAAGTTCCTTAACATACCTGCATGATATCTTCCTTGTTGTAGATGCAACTTCTTGCATCTACAACAAGTGAAATGATATTGTCGTAAACATATAATGTCGTACCATCGTATTTAGCTAATCGTATGACTTAAAGAAAATCGGGCAGCAACTCCCCTATTTTTTAATACATCCCAAAGACCACTAAGGGTCATCAACAGCCGAACGACAACAACTATAACCAATAATAACAACAACAACAATATAAGCCAATATGTGTTTCTCTGATTTTTTTACACTCATATTGAGCGGCAAGCTCGTTTTTACTCATAAAAATATAAATTGAATCCAAATCTTATCCCATAAATTAGTTTACCAGATTCAGAACATCATACTTATATGTACCATATTATTTCTAGCTTAAAACCTCCACAAAATGCCTTTCAAAACAGCCTCATACGTCTAACACCTTAATTTTTATCGTCAATCACTTGTTTTTCATATTTCCTTCTTCAATCAACTTAATTAACACATAGGAAAAATTAACCACAGAAACCAAAACATTATAAAATTATTTCTCACAATTTCTAGCCACCACAAACCATATATTTAGCCACAAAACGGCTCAATCAAAGAGACAACCATATCTCATGTTCTTTCAAGTGCTATCATATGGTTTTTCACTCAAACAACACAACCAACACAAGATTAATCTTAGGACCAATCAAGAAGATGTTATACATACCTTTTACAGCAGCTACAACTCAAAAACACATATCAACTTAGCTCACACTAGCCCTCAATCACACAACAACACCATAGAAGTATCCTCTTGTAGTCTTTAACATCTTTGATGATGATTTAAGTTGTTGTTTCCTTGAGTTTGGTTCTTGTGAACTTGAGATATGTTAGGGATTTTTTTTGGATATCTTGAGAGTGGTTTGGTGTAAGTGTTCTGTATTTTTTGATGATATTATAAGGAGATAAGACCACCGCCTCAATTCTCCAAGCAGGTGGGTAAGTTGCCATGCCACTTCAGACACTTGTATCTCTCTACTCCGACATCGTATTGGCAAACGGTTTGCAGCGTTGAAAACTAGACACATAGGGATTTATTTCCGTATAAATATATCCATATAACTTTCAATATATTGGGAGAAAACGGCGTTGCAACTTGGCCTATAAACGTGCCGGTTTCTCCAATGTGCAGCAACGTGACTTGGTGACCCTACTTTAAAAATCCATATTTCTCTACCCCGATGTCGTATGAATAAATGGTTTGGACAGTTGGAAACTATGTTCCAAGACCTTCATTTTGTTATATGATATGTCCCATAAAGACCTCATATAATACATGAAATGTAATCCTAAAAACGCTTTATTACAAGGCAAATCCTTAGTCGATGTTTCCGTAACTTAAATCCAATTTTTCCTAAACTTTATACTTCATATCCAAACATAATATATAGTCATATCATGACTTTAAAATCATTTAAATCGCGATGATCAAGTCTCATAGTTATCTTAACTTACTTACGACTTCGGTAAACCTTTCTTATCCTTGTAGATAGATTTCGTCCTTTCTGAGTTTACATTAGATAATCCTATAATGACAGTGACGTCTGAAGTATTCGATGTAATAACATTAAATCACTTTATATACTTTCAAAGAGGATCTCATTTCTGAGCTTACATTAATTGACTTACGACGTACTTTCGCGTACAAAAACATGTAACATCATTCCCTCCTTTGAAACATTCGTCCTCGAATGTTTACTGATGTGCTTATTAGTCTCATAAGCTATATCCCTTGTGAATACTTTAATAATTTCCTTACCATCTATGAAATTGTTCGATGAATAAATTCAAAGACCAAGGCATTCCCCTATTTAGGCCTCTTCTCACATCACGACTTGTGATAAGAATTGTTTTCCAATCTCGTAACTTTGACTACCGTTTCTGATGTAACCTGTATGACTCTGTTCTTAGGGATTTAGCGCATCTAAGTAGGTCATACCGTACTACAACACTTTCTCCAGTTTATTATTACTGAGGTATGCTACCCAACTCCATGTTACTCTCTCACTACTTATCCCATATATATAAATCTAAATCCTTTAATGCTTCCTTATTACTGTTCATCTAAAGTATGGCATCATAACCTCGTCTCATACTTTGGAATTTTCATTCATATATTGTTGATTCACCTTAATGTTGCTCTATATCTACCACTTACAAGACCTCTTACGTAATACATTGTCACCAGGGCTCATGTATCATCGAAAAACATCTGAAGTGATTTTCCCGATCCACCTAGGGGTGAAACAATACTTCAATAACCGTATAGCATCACATACCAACGTGATTCACCTTATGGGATATTTTAATCCTATACAATCATTAAATCCCTTTTCCTTGAATCGTTTCTAATCAAAGGCCTAAATGTCATCCTCTTATCTATCGCAATTACACTCTTATTCTACCAATAGACAGCATTCCATCTCTTCAAAATTCTCCTAGTCTTAAACTCCTCTGAGTTCACTCATGCTATACTGAACTTTTTATAACTTATGGAAACCATTAACTCTCTTGTTGTAATGGACTTAATCCCGAGGACTTACCTATTCTCGTCACCTTCTCACTCATCTTTTCTTATCCTTACTCCTATCTACCTAAAACCTTGTCTCTTTACCATACTTTAGCTTGCGACCTACACATATCTATTTATACTTCTCGATATCTTCCTTTTAATTGCTAGCACCGTAGATTTCCTTTTGTGCCTTCTTAGTTGTCTTTAAATGTAAGCAATGATATTTCCTAGTCATTCTGCCCATTGTTGCATGAATACTTGGCTAATCTTGTTGCCCACAAATACTGGAATTTCCCGTAACTCATATGATCGCAAATATCACCTTTGATTTCTTTACTTCCCGTTCATTAGGCATGATGGTGCAACTTTCTTATGGAGTGTATACAATATTTTAGTGAGACTATTGTTACCGGACCATTTCTTCTTTATGTCATTATGCTTGAGTTAAATCCTTCTTCCCCTTTTCCACAACTAGTCTTTCTGTGTAGTACTTAAGGAGACCTTATGGATCTTGTTAAGTTGCGAGTTTGTTATATTGTATACTCGAAGGAATTTTTGATGTTCTTACTCGCCTAAAAATATCCTTGGTTTCATACCTCCGTGCCGTAATGCTCGTAGGGTTACTCCTAAACTCAAATTTTGATTGTCTCCTTAGTGGCACTATATTTTTGTAACTCGTATCTGATTTTTTTTATTTTCAACAATTGTGATCTCATATATGCGAGATTGAATTACATATGATGGGGTTCAATACATTTATCTTGCACGATCTGTTGATTTTTTTTTTCTCTTGTCTAACCATAACTAGACTCTTCCTGAATAAACTGCTAACTACTCGTTGGTCCATTCTCATATCTATATTCCGTGTAATCCCTCTTGGGTTCTATCATTTGTCTTAACTTACCTCTCATACTGGCTCCTTGTTAATCAATAACATCTCGGGGGAACCCTTACTGCCTCTCCTCAATGTCGTGCTTGCATCATGTTCTTGAAATCGTAGCCTATCTTAGGATTTGAATAAATGCAATCTCGTTCCGTTCTCCTTTTTACCACATTCTTCCTTTACTATTCCATAGTTACCTCTTCATCTTTGGAGTTCTTTTTTCTTTTTCCTTTCACATCTTCATTGACATCTTACTCGCTTTGCGATAACCCTTCTACACCATGGGTGATTGAATTTCTTACGCACAAGGGTGACACTTAGTGTAACTGGCACACTTAGTCCCTTAAGCTTAACTCTGCTCACTGTGCTTGCTTTAGAAGCGTCTTCCTGGATGAACATTAAAGGTCATTCATATGTTTTCTATTCTATTATTGGTGGAACGCGATATCTGAAATTCTCATGATGTTGACTATTATCAAATATTTCGATCCCTAATTCATGTTCTACATATCTTGTTCACTATCCCATACTAATTTCCATTACTCTGGGGGTCTAACATTTCCTTATGGTAATTATGTTGGAGTCACCAACTCATTTTTCGAAATGGGGGTATGACTGTATGGCTTATACTCTTTTATTGCCTCAAGGCCTGTCACCTCTTGTCTTTTCCTTCACTTGACAATAGACTCTGTCACCGTGACATATTTTGATTTACTGTTATCATCCAATATCACATTTACTCATAATACTTCATTTATTCTATTCTAAAGCTTCAACAAAAACGTTCTTTAACTTTTAGCTCCCCGTGTTTCATCTCAATGGTTCTTCAGGACACCTAACATTCTCTTTTTTTTCTACTAGGGGTAGGAGTTATACTAAGGTAAATATTTAACCCTTCTAGGATTCTACTGCCTATCTTCTGAAATTTTTGAACATTCTAGTATTCATATCTGACTATTCTATTATAGAGTGCACCATCTGGATGTCTCGCATGGAGATTTATTACCACGTTTGCACTATTCTTCCGAAATGTGAGCTACTAATAATAATCATCCACCATTTTGGGTTACTCTAACCCTAGATGGATCCTGATATGCCATTCTTCTCTTAAGCTGTATTTGTTAGCTCTCACAGGGCATAATTTAGATAGGTATGGCCAATTGTATATATCTTTGTTACGGTTGAAAGTAACACAAAATGCTTATATTTCTCTGCCTGGATTGTAAATACCGATATCTTCACTATTTGGGTACATTGTACCCTTGTTCACCTTGCTTCTTTTACTTGTTGAAACTTGTATCTACTTTCTAATTCTCTTAATCCTTTTTACTATACGAGTGGATAGGTATTCTTGCCTTAGAATCCTTATCAAGAAGCTTACACATCTTAGTACACCCATGATCTGCTGAATACCTCACATTTACTTAGCATATACATGATGCAAAATCGAGTTCCTCTGACTCAACTCTTCCACAACCACATCAATCTCTTACCAATTGTCTTTCTGGAGATAGGTATCATTGTATTATGAATAAAATAGAATTTAGGAGTTCGAATTTATACAACTGAGCTCTACCACACGCTCTAGAGTAAGAAGAAAGAGTGACAGTCCTAAATGTCATGTAGCCTCTTGCTTATAAGTGTGGTGCACAACACACCCATAAACAAGACTCTACTAGACACGACTTGTAGACTCCCTAGGACTGAAGCATCTGGTGTCTGGTGCGACCGCACCTGCTCAATAAGGGCCACAGGTGCGGCTTTGGCATCGCAGATGTGGAATTTGGCTGGCTTGGCTGGGGGCGTAGGTGCGAGGTTATTTCTGCACCTGCAAAGGCGCAGATGCGGAAAATAAAGCGCATGTGTAGAGCCCCGCTGGGAAGGAGAAAGCCGCAAGTGCGGATGCTTGGGCGCACCTGCGGGTGCGTAGGTGAGGACAAGGCGATCGCAGGTTCAGAAGGACTGGAGGCAGTGTGTTCTTAGGTGCGGAAGGACTGGAGGCGGTGTGTTCTTTTAAAACGGGAAATTGGCCATTCTTCTTCCATTTTTCATTTGGTGTGGGCGATTTTGGAGAGCTTCAAGAGGAGATTTTCTGCAAGTATCACAAGGTAAGTTGTTCCGACTCCTTTCAAGTTAAATACATGGTTTAGATACAGATTTAAGTGTTGAATTTGTAGAAAATTTGGGGGTTTGAGAAAAGACCTAGAATTGATATTTTTGGATTTTTACCACGAATTTGGGCATGAAATTGAAAGAGAATTATATATTTGAGTTCGTAAAGTTATGGGTAATCTTTATCTTTGAAATTTTTTAGAATCCGGGCACGTTGGTCTGAGGGCAATTTTGTCAACTTTCCGAGCGGAGTTGGGAATTATATAAATTTAATTGTTATAAGTATTAGAGTATATTTTCATTGGTTTGCCCATTATTTGGATAGTTTTGGGCGGTGTGCATCAATTTGAGTCGTCGGAAGGGCTTGAAAGCCGGTTATGGAACTTCGAAGCGAGGTAAGTCTCCTTTCTAACCTTGTAAGATGGAATTGTCCCCATAGGTGAAATAATTAAATATGTGCTACTATTTGTGGGGCCGACGTACGCACGAGGTGACGGGAGTCCGAGCTTAGCTACTATTATGCTTATGTCCGGGTAGCCTAGGACCCACATCATGCTCTATTTGTCGTACTTGTAACCTTATTGATGAAATTAAAAATGATTTAAACCTCATCAAACTTAGCAAATGAATTTCCAGAAAGGATTTAAATACTATCTTCGTGACCATGAAAAGAGAATTTTATTACTTCCTTGGGTAATTGTTTCCTGATAAAATGTGAATTTACTGTTTGAATGCGTGTATCTACGAGTACCCGAGTTGCATGTATGATTCACGAGCGGGGTAACTCTATTATTTACATATAACCGCGTCGCATGATCGATTCGCGAGCGGGGTAATATGTAACGACCCAGCCGGTTGTTTTGTGTGTTGGGACTCCATTCCCATAAATGACTCTTTCCATAGCAGCTACTCGTGCCTTATGTCTTGTGTGGGCAGGTAATTCGAGATTCAGAAGTGTGTTGGCTAGTTCAGGAACACTTGGTTCCTGAAGGCAAGCCTATTTGGCTAATTTTGGTTCCGAGCAACATTTTAAGAAAACGACTTCAGAATCGAGTTCTGACAGCTCCAACAGCTCCGGATGATAATTTCGGACTTGGGAGTGTGTTCGCCTCAGGTTTCTGATGACCCGGGAGTATTTCGGCACCTGAATTGAAATTCAGGATTTCATAAGATTTAGGATTCAGCCTGGAATTGGACCTCATGATATCATGGTCCGAATGGAATTCCGGAACTGGCAATAGTTCTGTATAGTCATTTATGACTTGTTCGCAAAATTTGGGGTCATTCCGAGCAGTATAGACCCGTTCGGCGTATTGGTGAGCCATTGAAATTTTCTTGAAACTTAAGTTTGAAACTAAGGGGTTTTGGAGAGTGATTTATAGTTGGATGATGTTTTTAGTGTTATTGGAGCTCGAGTGAGTCCGTCATATGATTTGGGATTGGTTGGTGTAATTTTCGAGGGCTCGGGTGGGCCCAGGGGTCTCCTGGACCCAAATCGGGGTCAAAAACCAGCAATTTCATAGCTGGTGTGGCTGCTTCTGGTGTGACCGCACCTGCGGTCCATCAGTCGCAAGCGCGAGCTCGCACCAGCGGCCAATCCCTCACAGGAGCGGCCTTCCTCTCGCTGGCGCGACTTCGCAGGAGCGGACAAAAGTCCGCAGGCGCGACCTCCCCAGGGCCCAGGCCAAATTGCAGGCGCGACCCTTTTTTCGCAGGTGCGAGTCCGCACTTGCGAACCAAGGGCCACAGGGGCGGAAACTGCTGGGCAGTTCTATACAAGGCCCATTTCGTGTATTTTCTTCCCAAACACATTTTTTTCCTCCATTGTTGCACACCCAAGAGCTCCAGAGCAGTGATTTCGGCCTAAATAACCCGTGTAAGTAATTCTTTGGCTTTACGCATGTTTATTACTTCCATTCTTGAGGAATTTCCACTTCCAAAATTCATAAAAATCCACGGGAAGGATTGGGAAAAATAGAGGGTTTTGAGAAAATTGAATTTCTGATTTTTGGGCCACCATAGGATGATTAATTGAGTTAATCTTAATCCCTAGGCGACGTATAGCGCATTTATTCAAGGGTAGTAATTTTTCCGAATGCCGAGGCTCGGAGTTGAATATTCCAAGTACATCAAGAATGTGTTTTAAGGGAAACCTTTGATAAATCCTCCTCGATTCCTCCTAAATTGATATAACTATGTGTTTTTGGCTAGTTGCGAGCCATCGAAGGTAATTCGGAGGATTCGTGCGTCTTGTTGATTGGTCCGTTGACCGGAGGAGTACTTGTCCAGGTGAGTCTCCTTTCCAAACTTTGTAAGGGGGAAACGTCTCCTAGGCTCCTTGTTTCTAATTGTGATTGTTGAGGGGGCTGCGTACGTACCGCGTGACGAGAGTCCGTACGTGGCATCTATACTGTATGTTGGGTAGCCGTAGGACCCACGAGCATGTTCTAGCTGTTTGTTTGATATTATCTGATGCTTTGTACAAGTTATTTGCCGGTATATGATGAAATGGAGCTATGATAGCTCTGAATTAAATGTACATATTATCCAGATAAGAATTATGAATTTCATCAATTGATTAATTGTGTTACTTCTGATGTAACTGATAAAGAGAACGGAGTAAATGAGATAAATCTAAATCCTGAGCTATTGAGCGAAACGAAGGTGGTTGTAAATCCTTCTTGTACTTGAATTATTCCACCATGGCGATATTATGAGAAAAGAGGATAATATAACATAAAATCCTAACTTTGACTATCAAGAGAGATGCGAATATTTGATCTCGTTGAGCATTGATGAGTCGGTACATGGTGTCTACATATACACATATATATGCATTCATGCATTCATGGCCCCCGAGTCACAGATATGATTCGTGATCGGGGAGAACTTATATTTTCATTACTGGCCCCTGAGTCACAGGTTTGATTCGTGATCAGGGAGAAATCAGACTTATTTTACCAGCCCCTGAGTCACAGGTTTGATTGGTGATCAGGGAAGAATTATACTACTATTTTTATCGGCCCCCGATTCACAGGTATGATTCTTGATCGGGGAGGGTTTTACTTTACATCATTTGCCCCGAGTCACAGGTATGATTCGTGATCGGGAGAGTATATGCATATTTATGTCATTGACCCCCGAGTCTCAGGTATGATTCGCGACCGGGCAGAGATATTGGCCCATGAGTCGCAGGTATGATTCGCGAGCATGAAGGTTTACTTTATCGAGTCAGCGCACGAGTCGCAGGTATGATTCGCGAGCGTGTGGAGCT
>ML243054.1:2058-31458 GCA_005239495.1 Nicotiana undulata
TTATGTCATTTATAACTTGTCTGCAAAATTTGAAGTCATTTCGAGTAGTATAGGTCGGTTCGGCGCATTGAAGTGAATTCTAGAATTTCTTAAGTTCTTAAGTTGATTCAATTTGGTTTTGGGATTGAATTTTGAGTAAACGACCTCGGAATCAGGATCCGAAGGTTCCAGCAGGTTCGTATGATGATTTCGGACTTGGGCATATGTCCGGATCGGGATTTGGATAACCCGAGAGCGTTTCGGTGTATATTGTGGAAGTCAGCATTTTTGAAGAAATTTCCTAAGTTTGGCTTGAAGCGCATTTCAATGATATTGATGTCCGTATGGGATTCCGAGTTTTGGAATAGCTCTGTATGGTTATTATGGATTTGGGAGCGCGATCGGAAGTGAATTCAGATGTCCGGAGGTCATTTTGAAGTCATTTGGCTAAATATAGAAATTTGAAGGTTTTTGAGAAGTTTGACCGAGAGTTTGACTTTTTGATATCGGGGTCGGATTCCAATTCCGAAAGTTGGAGCAGGTCCGTAATGTCGAATATGACTTGTGTGCAAAATTTGGGGTCAATCGGACGTGATTTGATAGGTTTCGGCATCGGATGTAGAAGTTAAAATTTCAAAGTTCATAAAGTTTGAATTTTAGTGCGATTCGAGATTTCGACGTTGTTTGATGTGATTTGAGGCCTCGAGCCAGTTCGTATCATGTTTTGGGACATGTTGATAAAATTGGTTAAGGTCCCGAGGTCCTCGGGTGGATTTCGGAAGATAAACGGAATGAATTCGGACAAAAAAAAAAGAAGAAAAAGAATGCTGGTTCTGCAGATTTTGGACGGCAATTAGTGCACGAGGAGCCTACTTTGAAAGCTTATATATCGAAATCTATAAGGAATCTGAAAATGTGCAAAACATAAAAGTTGTAGACCTTACAATATACTTTTCGGAATGTTAAACCATGCATCATTGGGACATTTGTACTGAAATTTATGATCGGTTGAAGGTGTCTGGTCGAGAAGTTTCGATAGAATTTTCAGATGCACAGGGACGACTTTAGAAGCTCATATCTCGGGATATATAAAGAGTTATATGGTGTACAACCTATCAAATTAAATATGGTCGAGTCTAATTTCTAAAACTTCAAACCGTTTGTTATTTGGACATTGCTACAAGAAGTTATGGGTGTCTTAACAGAAGGTGTTCAACAAGGGAATTTTAATAGGATGTACAACTTGTACAACATAAGTGCAAGGTACAACCCGGTGAAGCATGGGCAGATTCTTTAAACACGAATTTGGCCCATTTTCTTCATTTCTTTCATTTGGCTTGGATGATTTTGGAGAGCATTTCAAGGGGGATTTCATCAAGCATCAAAGGTAAGTTGTTTCTACTTATTTTCAAGTTAAATACAAGATTTATTACATAGATTTGATATAAAAATTGGGGGAAAATGTGGGAATTTGCTAGCAAACCTAGAATTTGGAAAATGTGATCTTTTGCCACGATTTGAGCAAGAAATTTTGAAGTAAATTGTATAATTGAATTAGTAAAGCTTCGGGTAGGGATTTTCTTCAAGAAATTTCGAGGTCCGGGCACGTGGTTCTGAGGGCATTTTGGTCATTTCATAGAGTCGGACTGAGGAACTTTGTAAATTGAATTGGTTATGATCTGTTGAGTATATTTTCATTGAATTATCGTTATTTGAATAGTTTGGGAGTGTGCGCATCCATTTTTAGTCGTCGTAGAGGCTTGGAAGCTGGTGATGAATCTTCAGAGCGAGGTGAGTCTCCTTTCTAACCTCGTAAGAGGGAAATTGTCCCTCTAGGTAACCTTGTTTGCTATGTGATCTTGTTGGGGGCTACGTACGCACCAAGTGACGACAGTCCGTACGTAGTGGCTATTACTGCTTCGGTCGGGTAGTTTGGACATAACATGTTCATTGTTTTTCTCTGTTGTAGCATAGATATGACTTCTATACTTGTGTGATTGGTACTGTTGTCTTTGAACATTGTGATACTTGGCTTGACTTAAGAGTGATAAGATAATCACGGGATGGGATCGGCCCGTACGCCACATCAGAGTGATGATTGATTATATTATGGGATCGGGCGTACGTGATGATTGATTATATTATGGGATCGGGCCGTACGCCACGACAGAATGATGATTGATTATATTATGGGATCGGGCCGTACGCCACGACAGAATGATGATTGATTATATTATGGGATCGGGTCATACTCCACGGCAGAATGATGATTGATTATATTATGGGATCGGGCCGTACGCCACGGCAGAGCGATGATTGATTATATTGTGGGATCGGGCCGTATGCCACGGCGAGATTGAGACTACCAGGGTGGGATCGGGCCGTACGCCACGGCGATATTGAGAATACCAGGGTAGGATCGGGCCGTACGCCACGGCGAGATTGAGACTACCAGGGTGGGATCGGGCCGTACGCCACGGCGAGATTGAGTACCATATGGGAGCGGGTCGTATGCCACGACGGATACCAAACTTGTTTGATTTGAGATTGTTATTTGATGCTGGATATTGATGTTCTTGATTATTTGTTTACTTGCCTACAGTTTTCCTTACATCTTGCTTACTTTATTACTGTTCGACCTTAGTGAGTATCGAGTCGACCTCTCGTCACTACTTCTTCGAGATTAGACGGGATACTCACTGGGTACATATATGTATATGTACTCATACTACACTTTCTGTGCATTTTGTTGCACAGGTACCTTTATAGTACAGTGATTGACTTGGAAGACTTATACAGGCTGCATTCATCCAGAAGCGTTCCACAGCTGTCGGAGTCTCCCTTCTGTGTACTTACATTTTATATTTATTGCTTTTTTCCAAATTTGTTTTCGGACAAGCGTTGTATAATTGTATAAATCCTTAGAAATTGCTCATGAACTTGTGTCACCGGGTTCTGGGGATGTCTTTGTATTTCTTTTCTGTACTAAGTTGGTTTTCTTGCCATATTTAAATTACATAATTTATTTATCTAATAATGAAAATGCAAGAAGAGGCTTTGATTCTAAAATGTTAAGCAGGAAAGTGTTCCAACTGATTAAGGGGTCGGCTTGCCTGACAGTGGTGTCCGGTGCCATCACAACCCATAGATTTTGGGTCTTGACACAAACCGGCAATATACATACATATAAAATTGAATCTTTTCTATCTTTTTTATAATTTTGACTCATTCCAAGTCCAATACTAATACAAATAAGTAGAGAAGAAAATCCCTCGCCCATTTGTCCCCTAGTTATTTTTATGGAATGAGAATGACAATAACATGATATCAAGATGCTTTTTGTATCAGTGTTTTCAGTTCTATGTTACAGCTACATTTGATTATTTGATGAAGACTTGTGAGTTGAGGCTTCATGATTGTTTAGATGTTATGCTCCCTTGTTTTGGTGTTCTACTTGGTAATTTTCTATTATGAAATGTTAGTATTCTAAATTTCACTTTTTGTTGCAGATTTGCAAAAGATAATGCTTCCTTTTTCACATTAATATATATAAAGTTTGTGCCTGCTTGATTGATCTAAGAAAAAAATGCTCCATGTTTAAAAAATCGAAAAGATCGACAAAAATCGAAAGCCAAATACATTGACAACCTCTTAAAGTTGTCCTCCCTTTTCACATAAATACTCAATGTTAAGTCTGTTCCATTTAAAAACTTTAACCAGGCCTTTACTTTGTCATTTAGACATAAAAAGCTGACATGGCAAGGCAAGTGTTTCTCACATTTTTCAAGCGCGTGAAATGGTTCGAAAAACAAACTCCTCACCCTTTTTTCTCATTATTTTTCTTTTGTCTTTTCTTTTTATTTCCTTTTCGTTTTTTCCTATCTCACCTCACCCTTCTTCATTAGAAAATCTGGAGAAACCAACAAATTTTTTTGGCAAATGATTTCTTAATTTTTAATTACTTTTCGGTCTCTCTAACTCACAAATCACTCTCAAAACAATGCAATGCAAAACAAGAATAAATCACTAAAGAGATGAAATGAAAAAATTCCAAACCCAAATGTTCCACTATCACGACGTGTTGGTCGAATATATGGCTAAAAAAGAGTGGCTCAAAAACTAATAGAAAATTGACTTGAAATGGCAGAAATAATTTGTCGGTATTGACCAGAAAATGTTTAAAGAAAATGATTTTACATATAAAATAAGAAAGAATGGGATGGTGTGAGGAAGATGAAGAGGAAGAGGAAGAGGAAGAGGAAGAGAAATAATGATATTGAATCCATGGCTTAAAAAATGGCAAAAGAAATGTGTGTGGAAGATGATGAGAAAGATGATTAAATATGGCTGAAAAACTATTTTTTCCGGCGAAGAAGGATTGTTGGGGAAGATGACGACTGGTGGGATGGAGTCCTCATTTTTATAGTCATTTTTTCTATTTTTATAATATTAATCGCTGATTCCCGTCACCAAAAATGTATTCTCCAGTCAATTTGGTTCCACAATCCTATATTAACAATCAAAACTCTTTGTAGAAGAAAAGGAAGAAGAACAACAACAAATTTTGGGAGAAGAAGACATAATTGGAAAAGCAATAGCCGAAAATTAATTTTCCGGCTAAGAGGGGTCGTTGGGGAAGATGAGGATGGGGTGGGGTGGGGTGGGGTTCTGGTTTGTGTATTTATTTTATTTTCAAAATTTTTGAAGTGAAATCCACGTGTCCTCGTTTTATTCTTCACTTTGGTGTGTGAATTACACACACCTTTTGTATTTTGCTGCCTACGAATTTTGTGTCTAAATAACACTGCAAAGGCCAAATTAAAGTGTAACGACCCGGTCGGTCGTTCCGTAGAACCTGCATTATATTTACTGTTTTGCCTTGTCATAGGTTGGTTATACTGTTTATGATGTGTTAGAGTCGGTTGGCTCGGGTTCTGAATGACGGTAGTGAGAATTGAGACACTTAGTCTCTAAAAATAGCTTTATAGTTGGAAAAGTCAACTGAGAGTTGACTTATTGGTAAACGATCTCAAAATGTGGATTTTATGGTTCGGATAGCTTCGTAAGGTGATTTGGGACTTAGGAGTGTGTTCAGAATATTTTTGTGATGTCCGGTGTAGAATTAGGCTTGAATTGGCGAAGGCTCTCGGGGTCGAAATGGAATTTTGGAAGTTGGAACAGGTTCGTAAGGTCATTTTGGATATGTGTGCAAAATTTCAGGTCAATTGGAGGTGTTTTTTATAGTTTCGACAACGTTGGTGGAATTTAGAAATTTCAAAGTTCTTAGGCTTGAATTTGATGTGATTTGGTGTTCTGATGTTATTTTGGGTGTTCCGAGAGTGATACTATGTTTGAATGATCATATATGATGTGTTGGTATGTTTGGTTGGGGTCCCAAGGGGCTCGAGATTGATTTCTGATGGTTAACGGGAAATTTGGAGTTGAAAAAATGCAGCTTTCAGTTGATGGTGTGATTTTACTGTTGTAACCGCACATGCGGATGGGGCATTGCAGGTGCGGGCCCGCAGAAGCGGACGGGACTCCGCATATGCGGAAGTTGGATGGGTGAGTTTATAGTCGCAGATGCGGACATTTGACCGCACCTGCGAGGTCGCAGGTGCGGAAGTGGAGCCGCAGGTGCGGAATTGCCCGGTTTAATGAAAAATCGCAGGTGCGAGATTTTGGCCGCAGGTGCGAAAAACCTGGGCAGAATAGTATAAAAAGGGGACTTCACAATTTTTAACCCTCTTTTTACCATTGTTGTGCGGGTTCCGAGCTTTTTGAGGGTTTTTGAAGAGGAAAACGTTTGTGCATCATTGAGGTAAGCTTTTTGGACTCATTAACTAGATTATGTGTGATTAAAGACCTTATTAACAACGTTTAATTAAGGAAAAATCAGTGGAAAAGGGGAAACTAGGGCTTGAGTTTAAGAGACCTTTTAGAGGTGATTTGAGGGGTCATTTTGAATCCGATTTCAGAGTTCTTTATATGTACGGACTCGTGAGATGATGAGAATCATTTTGGTATAAAGTTTGTCGAGTTCCGAGATGCGGGCCCAGGGGTCAGGTTTTGACTAATTTCGGGTTTTGTGCATAAAATTGATATTTTTTCGATTGGGTTTCATCCCCTTAGCATAATTTGATTCGAAAAATATGAACTTGATAGATTTGGAGCACTTGGAAGTTGATTCGAGGGGAAAGCGTATTGCAGAGTAGCTTTTCGGGCTAGTTTGAGGTAAGTAATGTCTTTAAATCCTGTCTTGAGGGTTTGAAACCCCGGACTTTACATCCTTTCACGGTTTTGGAGTGACTCACACACTGGATGAAGAGTGTGGGGCGTGCACGAATTGGAAATTTAGAAAGATGTTCCTTTTTAGGCAACTATTGAGTTGCGAAACTGCTTTTAAAACATACGTTTTATAGTATTACTATGTTTTGATATATTTGGGTTGTAAGCCATGTTTGGGGCCTAGTGCCGATCTGTCCTAACCCTTTGGGGGCTACTTTACTGATATTCCTCACTTATAAATTATGATTTGTTCACGCCCCCAAACTAGGGGAGGCACGACTGGCAGTCGATACTGTATTCGATCGAGTTAGCCACTAAACATACTAGCTAACTAAACTGGGGGCCCAACAGATCGGGCAACAGAACATCTGAAATACTAATCCTGGACCGTTAAGGTCATGACCTGAATAACAATAAGCCATATAAACAAAGGTAGACAATCCAAAATAATAAAGTACTAGTTGGCCGACGAGGCCGCGACTGAAGATATACATGCCTACACACATATATATACATGCCAAGCATATGGGCTGGAGAGTGAAAGCTGCAAAAAGAAACCCAGAATACTGTGTCCACAATAGCCTCTAAGAGTATCATAAGCACTGTCGGAACAAGGCCCCGACTATACCCAAACTGTACAACAAAAGTAGCCATCCTATGAAAGCTCCAGGAAGAGGTAGAGCTTACCAACTCACAGCTGAACCCCGAAATCCTAGCGGAGGGGTCGATCAGAGTACCTACCTTGACCTGCCCGCACGAAACAAAAATGCAGTGTCCCCAGGCAACGGGACATCAGTACGAATGAAAATATATTGGTATGTAAGGCAGAAAGTAGAACCATACATAGCTGATGTAAAAAGAGTAATAGAAATACCACCTGACACTGAAACTCTGATAGCCTCATGGCTGACATCCGACCTCATAGTAATCAAATATGCCATGGTATGCTCGTGTAATCGTATGTCGTGAATACATATATATTGATGCAAATGCATGACATACCCAACCAAATGCTAGCAATGGCGGTCTCTCCCGGTAGCTAACCGGTATCATATTGCCAACCTGTGGCTATCTGTACAATATATATAGTCTTTCGGGCAAATAGGCCCCTTACCTCCGATTATAGCTCGAAGTCCATGCATAATATGCCATGTATGATATGAACTTTGAATGCACATAATAGGCCATAACAAGAACTTAGCCAATCTTGGCTCATTGACACTCTTATTCTCATAATCTCATAATCACCTTCGTATCACATACAAATGTCTCGTGGAACCTCATATGTTTTTTGAATAAGCTTGAAAACTTAACTCGACTTTTAGAAAGATAACTTAACTCTGAAGATGTTCATAAAATCTTAAGGCCCTTCACTTAGTCCTTATAACTGATTTCTTGATAATTAGTAAAAGAAAGTATTTCAAAAATCAAGTGTTTTAGTAGTTTAAACATAAAAATTATATTTGAGATTTTTGGAAATCGACGTATCACTTTAGAGATTTTAAAATACACTTTAACAAGGAAGAATGACTGATCGCAAATACTAAATGCCTTTATTTTTAAGTCACACAACCCAAATACGAATAAGAGTTCATATATATGGACATATAGTTAAGAAAGCCGACAAAATGACATATATAGATGCCGAATACCCTATTTAACCGAACAAGTTGAATATCAACCTAATAGCATCATGAAAATACTTCAGCTACAATACCAATGCCTTTCTCAGAAGGTCTTTCTAGCAATAGAATAGTAAAATACCACATTTGGCGTCTTAGGAATTTTCCAGAATTCGTGCTAAAAGGAAGGACGGAGCTTAGCCTTAACATACCTTTCCAACGAACGTCCGAATGCCGGCAGTTCCTTCACGAACATTGTTCCTTACGTCCTAAGCTTCACAAACACTATATAGATGCATCTTATACGCACCTATAAACAGTTCATAATTGAGTTTAAATCGGCAATTTTGCCATATGACCCTAACTTGACGAAAGGTCCATCGAACTTTGTAAAAACGATCATAAAAGAGTCCGAAGATGATTACCTTGGAAAACCAAGTATAAAGCTTGAAGAAACAACAAGAACAACAAATTCCTATCTTCCAAAATAGCTCCAAACACAGCTAATAGAAGGGGAAAACGATTGCAAAGCGTAGAGATTAGGTTTCTAGGCACGGGGGCAAACTTTAGTGATAGAAATCGTTAAAAACGCACCTTAATCACTCAAGAACACCATGGAACCCTCTATTCAGCTTTCTCATTGTTTTGGGACGAAGGTGAAATGTTTTTGGGTCTTAAAAGTCGGATTTTCCGACTTATACTACTTGTTTGACCCGACCCGGCTCGCGACCCGGTTTCAGCCCGGACAGTCTGTGGTAAAACAGTCATAACTTCTTACTCCGATGTCGGTTTGATGTGAGGTTTTTTTGGTTGCGAACTAGACTCGTAGAACTTCGATTCGGTGGTTTGTGGGTCCCATAAAACTTTATATATTGGGAGAAATGATCTGATACATTTGACCCAAAGTTTGGAAAATTTATTAGAGAAATTTACGATAACTTTTGCCGACCTTTATTTCGCAACTTGCTTGACTCCAAAAATTAACATGTGACCTGTGTGATATTATAATACCTCATAACACATTATTCTTAGCATATTAGACACTCTTAGTCTTATACCACAGGTGCAAGTTAACTTAAACCTTCCAAACGTGCGGGGTGCTACCCGAGTCATTTCTTTAACCACAAACCTTTGTTTAAGGGATTCCTTTGACCTAAAGCTTTAGTTTTGTTTCCTTGATATTACTACACATTTTCAGTCTTATTCTCCCAATGTGCTATACGCAATCATATATACCTTATATAACCACGCCACGTTANGTAAGAGAAGAGATAAAAATAACACGTGGGGTTTCACATATTTTGCACTCAGTATTTCTTGCTAAATTGTTTTGACACTCAATGTTTATTTATATTATTTCTTGAAATAAAATACTGTTTGGGTCGAGAACCCCGTTCATTTATGGCCCAAGTGGCATGTTGAGAGTGTCTGACTGAGTGAGTCCGATTGCCAATATTGTGAGGATATTTATGATATGAGAGAGGACGATTGCTTGAGAGATGATTGATGCCATGATTTGGCTTGTTTATAGCGCTTGGGCTGTAGGAGCACCTCCGGAGTCTGTACACACCCCTAGTGAGCGCAGATACCTACTGAGTGCGAGTGCCGAGTGCCGAGTGACGAGTGATTGGGAGGTATGAGTGACTGTGAGGTGCTGAGTGAATGTTACTGAGTGATGGTGAGGTGCTGAGTGACTGTTACTGAGGGATGGTGAGGTGCTGAGTGACTGACTATGAGCGATGATTTGGCACGAGGGGCAGTTTATAATGATATTTTACTGAGTTTTGATTATGATTCGTTTCATCTTTCAAACTAATATTTTGGGAGTTTTCACTGAGAAACATTTGGAGAAATATACTTGTTCAAAGGATTTTTACGGAAATTGGTTTTCAAACTTGTGTAGTAAATGTATACTTTATGGAGACTCGGTGTTTTACTATTTTGTGGATTTGTGTTTTGTACTGTGTGTTTCGTATCTTCAGACTTGATTTAATTTCATTACTACTGAGCTGCCGTACTCATCATTACTCCCTGCACCTCTGTGCGCATATCCAGGTACTGGTTCTGAGCAGCAGTCACTTGCGTCCGTTCGACATCAGCTTTGGAATTTCGAGGTAGCTGTCCAGCGTCCACAACTTCTCCATTTCCCTTCCTTCATTAGGATTAGTATTTTTGTTCTGAGACATTGTTTATGACATTAGTAGGGTTAGTTTTATTCTTAGATGCTCGTGATCAGTTGAATCCAGTTCTGGGGGATTTGTTTAGACTGTCAGGTTATATTATGTTTGCTTAAAGACTTAGAGAAATTTTTATACTTATTCTGCTGGTTATTAATGAGATTTGAGAACTTTATTAAAAGAAATGTGTAACTATGTGATGGTTGGCTAGTCTAGTTCCACGATAGGCGCCATCACGATCTGTTAGGATTTGGGGTCGTGACAAGTTGGTATCAGCGCACTAGGTTACATAGGACTCAACGATCATGAGCAGGTTTAGTAGAGTCTTACGGATCGGTACAGAGACGTCTGTACTTATATTCGAGAGGCTACAAAACTCTTAGGAAAAATCTCATTTTCTTGAACTCTTTCGTGCCATTCTATTGATTCTAGAAATCTAAACTCCTGTTGTTTCATTCTCTCACAGATGGTGAGGACACGCACTATGGATTAGGGTGAACAGACACCAGCTAGACCTTCAAGGGGTCAAGGCCGTGGTGGAGTTAGGGGACTATTCTGTGCAGCAGCCGGGACAGTACAATAGATCCCCATACTATTCAGGACCAGGTTCCCTCCGAGGGTGCTCCAGCGGGACAGGCTCAAGCACCGAAAGTGCCTATTGTCATTCCGGGTTTTCAGTAGAACCTGGCTCAGATATTGACAGTGTGTACCAGTTTGGCTCAGGTAGTTTCTATGTCAACCACTGCCGCTACAGCTTAGGCCGGGGGAGGCACTCAGACTTCAGTTGCCCGGACACCTGAGCAGGTCGTACAGGGTATTCACGCACCGGGGGTAGTCCCAGCCCAGTCAGCTGCCCTAGTTTAGGACTATGTAGTCCCATCTATGCCCGAGGATGAGCAGCATAGGCTAGAAAGGTTCAGTAGACTTCAGCCTCCGACTTTCAGCGGCATGGAGGGTGAGGATGCCCAAGGTTTTATGGATAAGTGCTAGAGGATACTCCGTACTTCTGGTATTTTGGAGACCAGTGGGGTCTCGTTTTCTATATTTCAGTTTGCTGGTGCTGCTTTCACCTGGTGGGAGGCATTTGAGAGGCGTAGGCCGTTGGTTCATCACCCCTCACTTGGCAGCAGTTCTCCACGATCTTTTTGGAGAAGTATGTTCCTCAGTCCCACAAAGAGGAGCATCGCAGGCAGTTTGAGCAGCTGCGCCAGGGAGAGTTGTGCGTTACTCAGTACGAGATGCGGTTTTCCCGAGTTGGCTCGACATGCTTCTGAGTTAGTCCCTACTGATAGGGAGAGGATCAAGAGGTTTGTAGATGGTCTCACGTATCAGCTTCGGATTTTGATGACCAGGGATAGAGTGTCTGGAGCTACATTTGAGCAGGTCATTGACATTGCTCAGGATATTGAGTCGATTCGTAGGGAGGAGCGTGAGGAGAGGGAGGTCAAGAGGCCTCGTGGATCAGTTAGTTTCAGCGGTGTCCCTTCCAGATGGCAGTTTCAGCACAATAGAGGTCATCCATTTAGACCTCCTCAGCCAGCTCGTCCAGTTTACAGTGGCGCATCTTCGGGGCAGGGTCCCCGCAGCTCTCATCCGGGACGTTTATCTTTTAGTGCCCTTCCAGCTCAGAGCTCCTCCAGAGCATCACCATTTCAAGTCTCTTATATGCATGGTTCATCCGGTGGTTATCATGGTTGCAAGGGCTCTCTTCAGCCCTCATATCCAGCTCCAGGTAGTTGTTTGGAATGTGGAGAGTTTGAACATGGGTGGAGACAGTGTCCTTGTCGTCCTGGTAGTTCATCTCAGCAGAGGGTTCAACCCTCGACTTCAACCCTAGTCACTTCACCACCCACCCAGGCAGCTAGGGGTGGTGGTCAGGCAGCTAGAGGCTACCCTAGAGGGGGAGGTCGAGCAGGTGGAGGCCGACCACGTATTTATGCACTCCTAGATAGGCCTGATGCTATGGCTTACGATACGGTGATTACAAGTACTATCTCAGTCTATCACATTGATGCTTTGGCTTTATTTGACCCTGGTTCCACATACTCTTATGTTTATCGTATTTTCCTCACTTTCTTAATATGCCCCGTGAGTCCTTAGTTACGTCTGTTCATGTTTCGACTCCGGTGGGCGATCCTATTGTTGTAGACCGTGTGTACCGGTCGTGTGTTATATCTATTGGGGGTCTTGAGACCCGAGTGGACTTGTTGTTACTCAGTATGGTTGATTTTGACGTGATACTGGGCATATATTTGTTATCCCCATGTCATGTTATTCTTGATTGTCACGCTAAGACCGTGACCCTTCCTATAACCAGAGTTCCGAGAGTTGAGTGGAGAGGATCTATAGAGAATGTGACTAGCAGAGTGATTTCTTATTTGAAGGCTTAACGTATGGTTGGGAGAGGATGTTAATCTTATCTTGCTTTTGTGAGAGATGTTAGTAGTGAGACTCCTTCTGTTGATTATGTTCCTGTGGTCCGTGATTTTTTGGATGTATTCCCTACAGACCAGCCAGGCATGCCACCTGACAGGGATGTTGATTTTGGTATTGATTTGGTGCCAGGCACCCAGCCTATCTCTACTCCACCTTATCGTATGGTACCAGCTGAGTTGAAAGAATTGAAAGAGCAACTTCAGGAACTCTTAGATAAGGGGTTCATTAATCCTAGTGTGTCGCCTTGGGGTGCACCGGTGTAGTTCGTGAAAAAGAAGGATGGCTCCATGCGTATGTGTATTGATTATCGGCAGTTGAATAAGGTTACGGTGAAGAACCGGTATCCTTTGCCAAGTATTGATGACTTGTTTGACCAGCTTCAGGGAGCTATAGTATTCTCTAAGATTGATTTGAGATCCGGGTAACATCAGTTGAAGATTCGGGATTCTGACATTCCGAAGACTGCTTCAAGACCAGATATGGTCATTATGAGTTTCTGGTTATGTTGTTTGGGCTGACCAATGCCCCAGCCGCGTTTATGCAATTGATGAACAACATGTTTCATCCCTACCTTGATTCTTTCATCATTGTGTTCATTGATGACATCCTGGTATATTCCCGTAGCTAGGAGGAGCATGCTCAGCATTTGAGGGTTGTGTTGCAGAGGTTGAGGGAGGAAAAGATTTATGCAAAATTCTCTAAGTGTGAGTTTTGGCTTGGTTCAGTAGCTTTCTTGGGGCACGTGGTGTCCAGTGAGGGTATTCAGGTTGACCCGAAGAAGATAGAGATGGTGCAGAGTTTGCCCAGACCGTCCTCATCTACAGAGATTAGAAGTTTCCTTGGTTTGGCGGGATACTACCGTCGCTTTGTGGAAGGATTCTCTTCTATTGCTTCACCTTTGACCAGATTGACCCAGAAGGGTGCTCCATTCAGATGGTCCGATGAGTGTAAGGAGAGCTTTCAGAAGCTCAAGTCAGCATTGACCACAACTCCGGTTTTGGTTTTGCCTACTGGTTCGGGTTCTTATACAGTCTACTGTGATGCTTCTAGAGTTGGGTTGGGAGCAGTACTGATGCAGGACGGTAGGGTGATTGCTTACGCGTCTAGACAGTTGAAGGTGCACGAGAAGAATTATCCAGTGCACGATCTTGAGTTAGCTTCCATTGTTCGTGCCTTAAAGATTTGGCGTCATTATTTGTATGGGGTACAGTGTGAGATTTTCACTAATCATCGTAGTCTGCAGTATCTGCTGAAGCAGAAGGACTTGAATTTGTGTCAGAGGAGGTGGTTAGAGCTTCTCAAGGATTATGATCTCACTATTTTGTATTATCCAAGGAAGGCCAATGTAGTGGCCGATGCTTTCAGTCGCAGAGCCGAGAGTTTGGGGAGTCTAGCTTACCTTTCAGCTGCAGAGCGACCTTTACCACTTGATGTTAAGGCTTTAGCGGGTCAGTTGGTGAGATTGGATTTTTCAGAGCCTCCGCGTGTATTAGCTAGCATGGCTTCCCGGTCTTCTCTTTATGATCAGATTGGATCATGCCAGTATGATGACCGACACTTGTTAGTTCTCCAGGATAGAGTCTGTCGAGGTGATGCCAGGGATGTGACTATTGGTGATGACTGAGTTATAAGGATGCAGGGCCGTATTTGCGTGCCCAATATGGAGGGACTTCGAGAGTTGATATTAGCAGAGGCCCACAACTCGCGGTATTCCACCCATCCGGGTACCGCGAAGATGTATCAGGATATGAGATAGCAGTACTGGTGGAGGCGGATAAAGAGAGATATTGTTGAGTATCTAGCACGGTGTCTCAACTGCCAGCAGGTCAAGTATGAGCACCAGAGACCAGGTGGGTTACTTCAGAGGTTAGATACTCCAGAATGGATGTGGGAGCTGATTACCATGGACTTTGTAGTTGGGATTCCACGGACTTCGAAGGGTTTTGATGCGATTTGGGTCATTGTGGATCGGCTGACCAAGTCTGCGCACTTTATTCCTGTCAGTACTAATACTTCAGAGCGGTTAGTTGGTATCTACATCAGGGAGATTATCCGATTGCATGGAGTTCCGGTTTCTATCATTTCTGAAAGAGGTACTCAGTTCACGTCTCAATTTTGGAGGGACGTACAGAGAGGTATGAGTACTCAGGTAGAGTTGAGCACAACATTTCATCGTCAGACCGACATGTAGTCGAAACAGACTGTTCAGATTTTGGAGGACATGTTGCATGCCTGTGTGATTGATTTTTTGGGTTCATGGATCAGTTTCTGCCACTCGCGGATTTGCATATAATAATAGTTACCGATCCAGTATTCAGATGGCCCCGTATGAGGCTTTATATGGTAGGAGGTGTAGATGACCAGTTGGTGTGTTCGAGCCCGGTGAGGCTAGGCTACTAGGCACATATTTGGTTCAGGATGCGTGGGAGAAGGTGGAGCTGATTTAGGAGCGACTTTGCACGGCGGAGTCTAGACAAAAGAGTTATGCGGACCGGAAGGTCCGAGATGTGTCCTTTATGGAAGGCGATAAGGTACTGCTGAATGTGTCACCAATGAAGGGTATTATGAGGTTCGGGAAGATAGGAAAGCTGAGTCCTCGATTTATTGGTCCTTTTGAGGTGCTTCAGAAGATTGGAGAGGTGGCTTATAGACTTTCCTTGCCACCAACTTATCGATTGTTCATCCAGTATTTCATGTTTCGATGCTCTGGAAGTATGTTGGTGACCCATCTCATGTTTTGGACTTCAGCACAGTCCAGCTCGAGGGTGATATGTCATATGAGGTAGAGCCAGTAGCAATTTTGGATCGTCAGGTCAGGAAGTTGAGGTCTATGGATATAGCATCAGTGAAGGTACAATGGAGAGGTCAGCCAGTAGAGGAGGCTACTTGGGATACCTAGCGGGAGATGCAGAGCAGATATCCTCACTTGTTTGAGACTCCAGGTATGTTTCTAGACCCGTTCGAGGACGAACATTTGTATAAGAGGGGGAGAATGTAACGACCCGGTCGGTCATTCCGTAGAACCTGCATTATATTTACTGCTTTGCCTTGTCATATGTTGGTTATACTGTTTATGATGTGTTAGAGTCTATTGGCTCGGTTTCAGAATGACGGTAGTGAGAATTGAGACACTTAGTCTCTAAAAATAGCTTTATAGTTGGAAAAGTCAACTGAGAGTTGACTTATTGGTATACGATCTTGGAATGTGGATTTTATGGTTCGGATATCTTTGTTAGGTGATTTGGGACTTATGAGTGTGTTCAGAATATTATTGTGATTTCCGGTGTAGAATTAGGCTTAAATTGGCGAATGTTAGTTTTTGGTGATTTCCTGTGGGCAGTGGAAAATAGGCTATTGGGGTCAGAATGGAATTTCGGAAGTTGTAACAGGTTCGTAAAGTCATTTTGGATATGCTTACAAAATTTCAGGTCAATCGGAGGTGTTTTGGATAGTTTCGGCATCGTTGGTGGAATTTAGAAATTTCAAAGTTCTTAGGCTTGAAGTTCTGATGTTATTTTGGGTGTTCCGAGAGTGCAACTAAGTTTGAATGATCATATATGATGTGTTGGTATGTTTGGTTGGGGTCCCGAGGGGCTCAGGATTAATTTCGGATGGTTATCGGGAAATTTTGAGTTGAAAAAATGCAGCTTTCAGCTGATGGTGTCATTTTACTGTTGTAACCACACCTACGGACGGGGAATCACAGGTGCGGGCCCGCAGAAGCAGACGGGACTCCGCAGATGCGAAAGTTGGCTGGGTAAGTGTATAGTCGCAAATGCGGACACTTGACCGCACCTGCGAGGTCGCAGGCGCGGAAGTGGAGCCGCTAGTGCGGAATTGCCCGGTTTAATGAAAAACCGCAGGTGCGGTCTACCTGAGTGCAGGTGAGAGATTTTGGCCGCATGTGCGAAAATCCTGGCCAAAAACGTATAAAAAGGGGACTTCACGATTTTTAACCCTCTTTTCACCATTGTTGTGCGGGTTCCGAGCTTTTTGAGGATTTTTGAAGAGGGAAACATTTGTGCATCATTGAGGTAAGATTTTTGGACTCATTAACTCGAATATGTATGATTAAAGACCTTATTAACAACGTTTAATTAAGGAACAATCAGTGAAAAAAGAGGAAACTAGGGCTTGAGTTTAAGAGACCTTTTAGAGGTGATTTAAGGGGTCATTTGGACTCCGATTTCAGAGTTCTTTATATGTACGGACTCGTGAGATGATGAGGATAATTTTGGTATAACATTTGTTGAGTTCCGAGACGCGGTCCCGGGGGTCGGGTTTTGGCTAATTTCGGATTTTGTGCATAAAGTTGATATTTTTCTATTGGGTTTCATCCCCTTAGCATAATGTGATGTGAAAAATCTGAACTTGATAGATTTGGAGCACTTGGAAGTTGATTCGAGGGGCAAACGTGTTGCAGAGTAGCTTTTCGGGCTAGTCTGAGGTAAGTAATGTCTTTAAATCTTGTCCTAAGGGTTTGAAACCTCGGACTTTACATGCTTTCACGGTTTTGGAATGACGCACACACTAGATGACGAGTGTGGGGTGTGCACGAATTGGAAATTTGAAAAGATGTTCCTTTTTAGGCAACTATTGAGTTGCGAAACTGCCTTTAAAGCAAATGTTTTATAGTATTACTATGTTTTGATATATTTGGGTTGTAAGCCATGTTTGGGGCCTAGTGCCGATCTGTCCTAACCCCTTGGGGGCTACTTTACTGATATTCCTCACTTATAAATTATGATTTTGCACTCAGTCTTTCTTGCTAAATTATTTTGACACTCAGAGTTTATTAATATTATTTCTTGAAATGAAATACTGTTTGGGTCGAGAACCCTGTTCATTTATGGCCCGAGTGGCATGTTTAGAGTGTCTGACTGAGCGAGGCCGAGGGCCAAAATTGTGAGTATATTTATGATATGAGAGAGGTCGAGTGCCTGAGAGATGATTGATGCCATGATTTGGCTTGTTTATAGCGCTTGGGCTGTAAGAGCCCCTCCGGAGTCTGTACACACCCTTAATGAGCGCAGGTACCTACTGAGTGCGAGTGCCGAGTGACGAGTGATTGGGAGGTATGAGTGACTGTGAGGTGCTGAGTGACTGTTACTGAGTGATGGTGAGGTGCTGAGTGACTGTTACTGAGGGATGGTGAGGTGCTGAGTGACTAACTATGAGAGATGATTTGGCCCGAGGGACGGTTTATAATGATATTTTACTGAGTTTTGATTATGATTCGTTTCATCTTTCAAAATGATATTTTGGGAGTTTTCACTGAGAAACATTTGGAGAAATATACTTGTTCAAAGGATTTTTACAAAAATTTGTTTTCAAACTTATGTAGTGAATGTATACTTTATGGAGACTCGGTGTTTTACTATTTTGTGGATTTGTGTTTTGTACTGTGTGTTTCGTATCTTCAGACTTGATCTATTTTCATTACTATTGAGTTGGCGTACTCATCATTACTCCCTGCACCTCTCTGTGCATACCCAGGTACTGGTTCTAAGCAATAGTCACTTGCGTCTGTTCGGCATCAACTTTGGGATTTCGAGGTAGCTGTCCAGCGTCCGCAGCTTCTCCATTTCTCTTCCTTCATTAGTATTAGTATTTTTGTTCTGAGACATTGTTCATGACATTAGTAGGGTTAGTTTTATTCTTAGATGCTCGTGATCAGTTGACTCCAGTTCTGGGGGATTTGTTTAGACTATCAGGATATATTATGCTTGCTTAAAGATTTAGAGAAATTTTTATACTTATTCTGCTAGTTATTAATGAGATTTGAGAACTTTATTAAAAGAAATGTGTAATTATGTGATGGTTGGCTAGCCTTATTCCACGATAGGTGGCATCACGACCTGTTAGGATTTGGGGTCGTGACATATAATGTTCATGTAACAGACTTAAGATTTGTTATTTAAGTGAAAAGGGAAGATAACTTTAAGGGGCTGGCGATGTATATGGCCAAAATCTAACCAAACACAAATAAAACGGATAAAATTTATATTATATTGGTTTGGTTTGGTTTGGTTCGAATATTAAGAAAACCGCTTTAGTTGGTTTGGTTTAGTTTTAAGCAAAAATCGAGCCAAACCGAACCATGAACACCCCCATTCATGCATATGCATATGAATATGAAATGAATATAACAAAGGATTACAAGACATGATTATAAAATGCGTATGAATATTTGCATGAATAAGAGATGGTTGTAGCTAATAATGTATTTCACTTTTCATAACAATTTAATATGTTTATTTAACATTCTTAAGTGTGAAATGCTGTCAACAAGAGCAAAGTTAGACAATAGCCATTAAATCATAAATAAAGTAAGACAACTGTATTATTATATCTAAATTAGAAAACATAAACACGGTGAAAGGAATCCATCATGTACAAATCAACGAGCCACAACCCTAACATGGTCTCTAATCATAATTAATATTTCATCATGTGGTCATAGCATCTATGAAACATGGATAAGCAATTTAAAAAGTCCAAACAAGGCATATTATAAGATTAACACTAACGCATAAAAGCTTTTCACCTTGCATATACATGGCCCATAAATCAAGTAACAGGTAGAAAATAAATCACCTACATGGAGAATTCTCTCTTACAAGGATAAACAAGAGACTTACCTCTTCCCAACAAGCTTTAATCAATCAACAACCGTCTTTCTCTTTAAATCCAACTCCAAACGGATCGAATCTAGTTAAATATTACTTAAACGAGTGAATACAAGATTTAAGAATTGATTTTATATAAAAAAAACTCCAATCCGTAAACCAAATCAAAAAGTCAACCAAAAGTGGGCCTCGAGCCCCAAGCCTGGAATACGAAATTAATCATAACTATAGTTTACCCATAACCCAATAGTCCAAATATATGATGAAATTCCAAACCGCGGTCCAATTTCATAATCAAAACCCCTAAAATTACTCCTTTAAGTTTATATCAAAAACCTCAATTTTTATTTAAATCCTTGTTTTAGGGGTTGAACATCCATGTATATTCTTGAAATATAATCACAAATGTGTATAAATCATTTACCGTCATTCCATAGGTGAAACTCCTCTTGAAAGTTTGTCTCTCTCGAAGTCTAGGGTTCAAAATCGGAGAAATAAACTCGAAAACCCAAAACTCAACCTTTTATACTAGTAGAAAAGCACTTCTTCGTGATTGCGGTCAGACCACATGTGATCATGATTCATAAATATTCCCATCCCAATCTTCCCCTTGCGCCACAACACTCAACATAGAATCATGATGCACCATCTAAAGACCCTCAAGTATCAAACTCCTTCTATTGCAGTTGCAAAGAACACATCCCCCGCCCTAAACACCCATGTGATCATGACAACAACCCTTCTGAATATGCTGCTTGTCGACTGCTTGACCTCCTCCAATACTTCATGAACGTGAATCCCCTCATATGAATGCGTTGACAAGCCACACCTAACACACCACGATCATAACCCTGATACACTGATCGCGCAAAATAACATCTTAGCCAAGAATCCTCCTTGGCGATCGCAATCGCGATCATCTTCTCCACAATCACAAATCACTACAGCACATCAACAACTCAGTTGCACCAAAATCAGCTGGAATGGTCCGAAAATGTTCCGAATCACACTCGAGCACCCTGAGGCCTCGTCCAACAATACCAACAAGTCCGAATACTTTATCCAAACTTGTCCCAACACTCAACACATCAAGAACGACAACAAAACAAAGGTTCAAAGATCAAATTCATCTCTTAACTTTCAAGTATTCCAAACTTTGCTGAATGCGTCCGAATTACACTTAGACATTCCGTATTACAATCAAACTTTGAACCAAAGTTATATTCAACCGTTAGGACGTTTCCAAGGTTTCAAAACCATAAGCAAAAACCAATAACATCGAGGTCAACTTCCAGTCAAAACTATGAACTATCATATTTCTCAAATTGCCAACATTCGACAAACAAAATCAACATCTTCTAGGATTATCCAATATAAAATCCGAACATACGCCCAAGTTCTAAATCATCATAGAACCTATTGAAGACATCAGATCCCATTTTGATGTCGTTTACTCAAAAGTCAAATAATTGTCAACTTGTCCAACTTAAAACTTACATAATAAGAATTAATCTTCTAAACCAATCCCAAACCTCTCGAACATCAACACCAACCATACTCGTAAGTCATAATATGTCATGCCCCAACCTTGGGGAGCGTGACTGGCGCTGAACTGAGATAACCCCGCCAATAAATCCTGTACAATACCGTCTACCCAGACGCACTGATGGTAGGCTATAATTTCATGTTTTAGTCGATTATCACATTCTTATTTACTGCACTTCAGTTGAGGTTCAGCTTTAATTGCTATTGTTTTGCACTAATTATGTGTTTTATGCCTTGTAGGAGTGATTTCGAGCTATATAGATGTTACAGAATGAATTCAAGTTATTTGAAGCTTTTAAGTCTGAGTAAAAGCCCAAGGAAGTAATCCGGTATGGTGTTCGGGGATCAACGTATGATAGTTAAGAACGAACAATAAATCGAGTAGGCATATTGCGCGCTATCTAGTAAAATACACGTAACGTTTCACTCCCAACTCCGTTTGGTCGCCACTATATATTGTTGGAAATCTAATTCAAAGGGTTACAACTTTCATGTTTTATGTTGTGTCATATTCTTTACATAACAGGGTGACAAGTGTGAGGTAAATGCGAGGACGCGCGCTGACCGTGCATATGGGGCAAAACAATGTGAAAGGTGTGTGACCGCGCATGTTCTATCCGGCAAAAGTGTGCTTTTTCGCGTAGGATAAGGTGTATGTATTTGGGCCCGACTCTACTTGGTATATATACATGGATTTTTTTTATTTTTGGGACTTTTGACACATCTAAGGCCTAAGAAGGCTAAGTAGAAGTTGGAGAATCAAGAGCACAAGGAATCCATCATTCAATCCTAACTCAAGACAAGGGTTTGGATTGTTTTATGGTTTTCTTTACTTTAAACTTAATTGTGATGAATTACTCCATGTGTATGGTGTAACGACCCAGCCGGTCGTTTTGCGTATTAGGATCCCATTCCCTTAGATGAAACCTTCCTTAGCGGCTATTCGTGCTTTATCACTTGCGGGAGCGGGTGGTTCGGGATTTGGGAATGATTTGAGTGGTTTACGAACACTTGGTTCCTTAAGGTTGGCCTATTTGGCCAAGTTTGACTTCGGTCAACATTTTGAGCAAACGACTTCAAAATCGAGTTCTAACAGCTCCAGTAGCTCCATATGATGATTTCGGACTTGGGCGTATGTTCGACTCGGATTTTCGATGACCCGGGAGCATTTCAACACCCAAATTGGAAATCAGGATTTCCTTATGTTTGAAATTTGGGGTGGGATGTGATTTTATTCTATCGAGGTCCGAACGGAATTCCGGGACTAGGAATAGTTCCGTATAGTCATTTATGACTTGTCTGCAAAATTTGAAGTCATTCTAAGTTGTAAAGGTCAGTTCGACGTATCATATAGGAATTCTAGAAGTTCGAAGTCTTAAGTTATGTATTCAGGGGTTTTGGGATGTCATTTTGAGTTTTAGCGATGTTTTGAGTGTTCCAAGGGCTCGAGCAAGTCTGTTTTATGATTTAGGACTTATTGGTATATATGGACGGGGGCTCGGGTGGGCCCAGGTGCCTCCCGGACACCACACGAGGCCAAAAACCAGCCAAAACAACTGCTGGTGCACTGTTGCTGGTGTGACCGCAGGTGCGGTTGCCCAGCCGCAGGTGCGGGACCGCTCCTGCGGTCCCTTCCTCGCAGGTACAAAAATCCAGGGGTCCCCCTTCTTCCGCAGGTGCGGAACGTCTTCCGCAGGAGCGGGTCTGCCGGTAAGGAAACCCCTCCGCAGGTGCGACCCTAACCCCTTTGTCCAATTTCCGCAGGTGCGAGCCCCAAGCCGCTGGGGCGGGACTGCAGGTGCGGAAGTCGCTGTAGCCAGCAGTATATAAGTGCCAAAATCAGGTTCTTATTCATTTTTCACATTCAAAACTCCATTAAAGGGCGTAAGAGCTTGGGAAAAACCTGTCCGCGATCAGTTCCAGTAGAGGTAAGTAATTCCACTCCATTTTCTAGTTTAATTCACGAATTTGCCAAGGGAATTAGCTGCAAATTATAGGAAAATTTGGGTTTAGGGTAGTAAATTTGGACTTTTGAGAATTTGGTGAATTATCCAATTTTGTTAAGAATTCATGTATAAATCACATAATCATGATCCTTAGGCTTCAGGTGGGTTCCTTCAAGAATGCTAAATTTTGGAATTTCTTGTTAATTCTCCTTCTTTGGACTGAAATTGATTCAATTATACAATGTTTGGCTAGTTGTGAGCCGTCGAGAGTAGATTTCGGAGATTCGGGCGCATCCTTGATCCGAGGGGTGATATCGTCACGAGGTGAGTCTCCTTTCTAACCTTGTAAGAGGGAAATTGTCCCCATAGGTGTTCTATGTGTTGTATGTTTGTATTTTGGGTGCTACGTGCGTACCTTGTGAGGAGAGTCCGTACGTAGCGACTACTATTGTTATATCCGGGTAGTGTAGGACCAAAACATGCCATGTATTCTACCTTAAATTGAAGTATATGCTTAAATTCATGCTTGATATACTGCTGTCTCCCTGAGCTTTCATTTACTTAATAATTGGGAAAGATTGTGATGAATTGAACTTTATATTTGTGTGTGCATGATAGCCGCCTCATAATTTACATTCCGCGAGCGGCATATGGTTTCCTTCACTCTTACAGGAGCGGGCAGTGCGCCACGGCGGATTTATAGTGCACTTACGGTACGGGCCGGTCGATCCCTGGTAGTGCACAGGAATTTATTTGAGAATGCACTTATGATACGGGCCGGTCGATCCCCGGCAGTGCATGGACGAAGTTACATTATGATACAGTGTGATCCTATTGATAGACGCACTCACGGTACATGCCGGTCGATCCCCGGCAGGTGCGTAGTTGGACTCTTGGTAAGCATGCACTAATGGTACGGGCCGATCGATCCCCAGCAGTGCATAGCTCTTCCTGATATGATTACATTATAAGAATGCACTCATGGTACGGGGCGGTCGATCCCCGGAAGTGCATAGCTATTCTTCCTCCTGACTCTAGCCGGTTGCTTTACACTTATGTGCGCATGACTGTTTGGTGCTGAATTCCTGATTTATGACGTGTCAGGTGGATGGGAAAAAAGACAGGGAAGTTGATACTGCTGTCGATATTTATTTGGAAACTCTGTATTCTCTTTACAATTGGGGTGCATTGTTTACATGTCTACTGTTTTCCTTACATCCTGCTTTACATTATTAGTGTTGGACCTTAGTGAGTATCGAGTCGACCTCTCATCAGTACTTCTTCGAGATTAGACGGGATACTCACTGGGTACATATTTATATATGTACTCATGCTGCACTTTCTTTTCTTCTGTACTTGACTGTACAGGTACGGAGGCTGGTATTTCGGATTATTAGGCTGGGGCTAGGTACTAACTGATTGACTATACTTCACGGTGAGCTGCTCCTCTTGGCGACTTCCTGGCAGCCCCCTGGAGTTTTCTTTTCTCATATTCTCTGTCTATTTCATTCAGACTAAAACTCTGTATATATTTTAGTCATTGTATATTCAATAGTTGCCCGTGACACTAGTTCTTGGCACACACGTAGTGTATATTTTTGGTTGTTGGTTGTACATATGTTATGCGACATGCCTATTGGTGGATTTTCCGCACTTGTAGTTTTATTTCACATCACCCGCCATTATTATGTTTATATCTGTTTAAAATTGGTTAAAAGATGAAATTTGCGTAACTGGGAATGGTAACACTTAGTGTTTTTATATTGGATGGACTAACCTCGCTTTTGGGCGCCATCGCGACCTGAATCGAGTTTTGGGTCGTGACATATGGAGTAGTTCTTTATAGGGTTTGATGGATTTGGTGTATTGATACTTGTTTGTGGATAATTAACTCTAGTTTTATTTATTGAATCGTTTTGGATGTTTTAATCATTACTTCTATATTCACCAGTTCATGTAATCAAGAGAGGCATAACTTGTGATATTGTTGCTTTATATTTTGTTTGTGGAATTCATTTATTATTCTTAGTAATCGAAAGAGGCTAGTTGAATTGTTGATTAGACTAAGTTAGGAGGTTATCGAAAGAGGTTCTTCTAAATACCAATCCACTACGAATTCTTGCATACTACCACATACTTAGAATTGGTTCATCTTGTGAGTTTGAAACTTAATCGAGAGGAGTTTTAACTAAACAATTGAATTAATAATCAAGGGAATTAGAGAGACTCACTTGAACACTAGAAGTGAATTAAATAGAGTTAGATCCCAAACATTTGTCTTACATCTATCCTATCATCCCTATTTTCTCGCAATTGAGAACTTCCTTTGCTTAATACTTGCGTTGATTTTCATTAGTCAATTATTTAGACTCTTAGTTAATTTTAGTTTTAATCGCATAAACCTCAATTGTTGATTATCTTGGATAGCAAGCTAGCTACAAACTACAAAAATACTGTTTAACTCCAATCCCTGTGGATACGATATTATAATTACTATATTCGACCAGCGAGCATATTTAAGTGTGTGTTCAAAGCTCGTCAAATTTTCGTGCCATTTCCCGGGATTGGCAATCAATAGTGTTCGAAATAGTTTGTAGTGCTAATTCAGGAATTTTTCTTTTTCTTTTATTTTATGTTCTCTTTTTACATTTGGTGTTCTTTGACTGTTCGCAGGCTACATGTTAGATTGGTGCATGCCCCGATCTTATGGGAAGGAATAGCAACCATACGAACCAGAAATCGGAAAACATCTGCGACAGTTGAGGAAGGAAAGAAATCTTCTTGAAAATACAAAAACGGTTGGGCAATCCTCAACCAAAGAAAAGATGGCGGGAGATGATGATAATGTTTATTTGGCTGCGAGAGAGGCAGACCAACACAAAGAGAAAGCTGCAAGAGATGCTGAAGAAGCAACACCCAGAGATACACAAATTTCTTGTGAGGAGGAGAGAGCTCAAAGAATGGCTCAAAAATCAGCCCTTGGGTGCAGACCAGTTCGGAAACGTAGCTCCCAGCCAAGGGAGACCACTTGGTGATTATGCTAGACCGGTATACAACCAAGGTTTATCAAGTATGAGACCACCTCCACTAGCAGCCAATAATTTCGAGTTGAAGCAAGGGTTTCTTCAAACTGTGTCTTCAAGGGAAAGATGAACGAAGATCCAAACAATCATCTGATGGACTTCGAGGCGATCACAAACACCTTTCAACACAATGGTGTGTCACAAGATGCAATGTACTTAAGGGCATTTCCCTTCACTGTAAAAGATGATGCAAAGCACTGGCTTCGAAGCTTGCCCAAAGGATCAATTAGAACTTGGGAGGAGATGACCTCAAAATTTCTTGCTAAATACTTCTTCTCAGCTAAGACATGTATGTTTAGAATAGAAATCCATAACTTCTACTAGAATGAGAGTGAGATTGTGTTTGAAGCATATGAGAGGTTTAAAAAGATTGTGAGAAAGTGTCAACACAACGAAATTGAACTCTGGATGAAACTCCAGGGCATTTAGGATGGTTTGACACCGATTTCACGCAGAACATTGAGGAATGCAACTGAAGGTCCATTAATGAAGAAGACTCTAGAGGAGATAGTCACTATTCTAGATGAGTTATATGAAGACAAAAATCAATGGCCCTATGATATTGCTGAAAGAAGAAGATCAACTGGTGTTCACCATGTTAATACTAACACATCTGTGTAGGTAAAACTTGATCCCATGGAAAAAGAAATCAGGAAGCTAACCTTAGCTTCAATACACAATGAGCCTCATGAAACATGTGATATATGTGAAAGAGGACACCCTACTCAGGTGTGTCAAGCTACCATGGAGGAAGTTAATGCTGTGGGTAATTACAACTTCAATGCAATGGGTTAGAAGCACCTTGGGTTTTCATGGAGCTCACCTGGGGGTACATAAAATTCATGGCAACAAAATAGTTCCAGATTTCAAGGAGCTCCTGGTTTTTTGAATCAGCCGAGCCCGCAGTTTCAGCCTCAACAACTAATTCAGTCTGGGTTAGAAGATTTGATGAAGTCATTCATTGTCAAGACTGATGAGAGATTAGATGTTCATGGGGTAGCTATCAAAGAACTTGGGACATGATTGTGTAACTTGGAGAGACAAGTGGGAAAAATTGCAAATATATTATCTGTGAGAATCCAGGTACTCTGCCAGGTGATACTGAAAAGAATCCCAAAGAAACAGTAAATGTTGTGACCTTATGAAGCGGACAAGTGTTGAGGGATCCCACTCCGATTCTAAAATAAGCTTCCCTGAAAAAGAAAGTGGGAAGGAGCTGGAAATTGAAGATGATAAAAAGACTGAGAAGAAGAAAGGCAAGAAGGGAGTTGAGAAAAAGAAGAAGGAGGAAACTTCAAGAAGGGAGGAATCTGATGATGTGAGCAAGCACATGCCTGATCTACCTTTTCCCCAAAAGCTCTATAGAGAAAAGTTGGACAAGCAGTTTGAGAGGTTCCTAGATATGTTGAGACCTGTTAATGTAAATTTTCCATTCACGGAAGTTCTCTCACAAATGCAAGTGTATGCTACGTTCTTGAAGGAGATCCTAACAAAGAAGAGAAAGATATAAGAGACATCGGTAGTGAATCTCACGGAGCATTACAGTGCAATATTGCAAAATAAACACCCACAAAAGTGTGGATATCCACGCAGTTTTACTATACCTTGCTCTTTAGGCTTTATTAATTTTGATAAATCTTTATGTGGTTTTGGGGCCTTAATTAATTTAATGTCATTGTTCATTTACAAGAAACTAGAGAAGGATATTGGAGAGATAAGGTTGGTACCAATATCTTTGCAGCTGGCAAACCAAACGACTATAAAACTTGAGCGGATAGTAGAAGATGATTTGGTGTAGGTGGATAAGTTCGTATTTCCTGTAGATTTCATAGTGGTGAATATGGAGGAGAACAAGGAGGTACCCCTCATCCTAGGAAGAACATATTTATCAAGAGTTAGAGCTATACTGGATATACATGATAGTAAATTCATTCTTAGAGTGGGTGAGGAGATCGTAGCTTTTGAGATGAATGTAGATACATAGGTGAGAAAGGAGAAGACAACTGCAAGTGTGGGGTGGTTGGTTTGGCTTCTGAGTGGAACTAATGAAATAAGGAGAAATATGCATTGCATTGAAAAAGTAAGAGCCACATGAGATGAATAAGAAAAGAAAAGAAATATAGTTGTATTGTTGTGCAAAGTATTCTGTGATAGTGGTGACTCTTGATGTAATTGTGCTTAAAGAAAAAATGAGTTAATGCATATAGATGTGAAGGTGGAGTTATGTTTGAAATAAGTGTGGGGTTTCAACTGTTAAAGTGTATGTATTAAAGTGCTTAGGAAGGTGTAGTCGCTCTTATATCTAAATGTACCCTACCCATCTCGTAGACTACATTACAACCAGTTGAAAGGTCTACTTGATCCTTGACTGAATGAACTCGATTAGTATAGTAGTACACTACGGGCAAGCCTATGATTCACCTTTTGTGGCACATGAATGTCATTTTTGAGAGTGAGTGAATTCTTTCTATCTTGAGTTCCTAATTGTTCTGGAATTTTGTGTGTGTGTGGAACTACTCTCTTTTGTTGTGTGAGGGTAATTGATTCATGAAGGAAGGTAATGTCGTTGACCTCTATGTTAGGGTAAGTGAGTAAGTTTTGAATGATGTGTGGTACTTGTGCGTCGAATCTTGAGGCGAGGATGTTACACTATTGTGCTTAGTCTATTTTAAATATTCTTGGTGTGATGAGTGTTGACTGTTGTTTAATACGGTTGTGTCTATATAAAGTGTTGGTTGATTGCTCGAGGATGAGCAATGGTTTAAGTGTGGGGTGTTGATGGTAGGCTGTAATTTCATGTTTTAGTGGATTATTACATTCCAATTTACTATACTTCAGTTGTGCTTGAGCTTTAATTGCTAGTGTTTTGATTAATTGTGTGTTTTATGCCTTGTAGGAGTGATTCCGAGCTATGTAGATGTTATGGAATAAATTGAAGTATTTTGGAGCTTTGAAGTCTGAGTAAAATCCCAAGGAATTAAGCCAGGATCGTGTTTAGGGATCAACATATGATAGTTAAGAACGAACGAAGAATCGAGCAGGCATATTGCACATTGCCTAGTAAAATACACATAACTTTTCGCTAATAACTCTGTTTGGGCTCCGTTTATATAATGCATGCTTAACTAAAATTTCGGTACTTTATTGTTAGCCATAGTAAGTGTCGAATCTGACCTCTCGTCACGTACTCATGCTAGACTTGCTGCACATTTTGTGCAGGTACATATATGTTTTGTGATCTTTTGGGCGCAGAGGGACGTCTATTGGGGGGACTTAGGAGAGTTTCATCCCTTATTACGAGTCCGCAACACACGGAGTTTCTACCAGAGTTATTTACATTTTTCCTGTCTAATTTGTATTCTAGACATATGTTTTATTTTATCGTATTTCCTAGTTAATGCTCATGCACTTGTGACACCGGGTTTTGTGGGTTTCTATAGGTTGTTGTCACAAGCCAAAAATCTCACCTTCGGCCATGACTGCGTCTAACATTGAACTCGCTAGACAAGCCAACGTTTGAACTAAATAAAACTCATTAACAACAAATACGAACAAGATTAAGGCTTCGATGGCCCACCATATGAAATTTACAAAATAACCCAAAATACAACATAGCACTTTCCGAAATAAAGCCCATAAACAAATCCCAGAACTGGTGTCACATACTCATGGACTATCTAAGAGATTACTACAAA